>OZ032125.1:1248742-1433742 GCA_964026355.1 Pseudorhiza aurosa | reverse complement strand
GTTTTATGTTGTAAACCCTAAACCAGGCAAGCCAATTTCAAACTACCCTTGTATTAGAGATATTTGCAATTGTAGTTTAAATTGAATTTGAATGAAAGGTTTCCATCGTTAATATCATTATTGAAATAAACTGGACTGTTTTTTGACGTGTTATCAGGGCGGCATTTGACAATACCCTTTGCTCTTTGCATTTTCTTTCTAACTATAGATTTTTTATCGTCTATCTATCACAGTATGCTTCACGCTGTGTAGCGTATTTTTCAGCCACCATGGATTCATCTGTTAACCATCAAATAACGTGGAAAAATCTATTTTCGAAGCCTTTATGCCATGTAGAAAGAAATTTCACAGTATTAGGATCTCATAGCCTCCGAAAGCCGGCTGTGACTGAAAATCTCCCGTCAAAGGATCAGTGGAGGAATGAAGTGGCGTCATCAACGACGTTGTTTCCTCGAGCAGGAAACACCATCCAGAACCAACATATAGATGCGTGCTTAGAACTATTGAATTGAAGAACCACTTAAAGAAATCACTTTTAAAAACTCGGCCTTTATAATAAAACCTGACCTGCACAGCAATAAACCAGAGGTAGAGCTCGGTAAGGGGACCTCTGTCGGCTGTTTATCCTCTACGCCATCGGGGCCTTTTCTAAACGTTAGGATATACATAGGATATAAAAACATACCAGAATAAATACTTGTTTATCTTATGTTAAAACAGTACCAAGCTTATCACATTTTAATGGGGATGTATAATTCTTATCCTAGTTTACCAAGTAGAGAGGAAGGCATGATACGGAGTAATGAAGAACATCCAACGCCAACAAGGGACGGAACATAATAATTTTCTAAACGTTGTTGAAGCCTTTGTCAAACTGCACCTGTATCTTATGCCGCTGATGAATTTGATTAACTTGCGCAGCCTTTCTGACTTATCTTTTGGCGATTCAACAGATACGTCGATTCCCACACTTGATCTATTACCATTATCCTTTCCCGCTAGCTGAAGGTCGCTCCAGTAGGACAATAAAAATTCTTCATGCTCATTCATTGCAGCCATCACTTGCTAACGAGAAGCAAAATAATTTCTGAAACGAACGTGACGTTCAGTTTTATCAGTCGTTTAAACCAAAATCCAATCTCTTTGAAGATATACAAAGTGAGATTCATAATTTTTAGGCCTGTTCGAAATTGGCGGCAAATGCGATCACAGGGATATGAGGGACAGCAACATCAATCTAATAACATCAAGCTCCTCTCAATCTCAATGCTGAAGAATATATTTGAAGCAAAAGTACATATAATTTTCATTCTCTGAGGGCAAAAGCTAGATTTGCTCAAAACTGGTTCGAAGATTTTTCCGTGAGTCTATATATTCGTCCTACTGAGAAAAAATACTAGTGGTATGGGAAAAATGGTCCTTATAACATTCTGCTGTGCAGTAAGAATGTACATGCATCCTCCTTCAGGTGACAAATATCTCATTCTTTTTCAGTTCTCCAAGATGAAATTGATTCGAAGTCACTTAGCAGAGCACTGTTATACAGAGACGTTCTGCTCGTGAAGAAGTGAAGAAGAAATGAGATTGAGAAGAGAGGAAGAAAGAGATCAGATATGAGGAGAAGGTAGACAGGAAAAATGGAAGATAGGAAAAGGGGAAGATGGGAAGATGGGAAGAAAGGAAGAAAGGAAGAAAGGATTGAGAGGAGGTGTCGAAAAGAGGAGAGGACCAAGGACGTAATGTGAAAAGGAGAAGACGAAGAAGGGATGAAGAAGATAGAATGAGAAGAGAAGAAAAAAAGAGAGACGAAGCCAAGAAAAGGAACATATGATAAGTAAAGGAAGAAGACAGGAAAAGAAGATAAAGGAGAGACAATTAAAATTGGGAGCAGATAAGAGAAGTTAGTAAAGGAGAAGAAATAGGAGGAAAGAGAAAGAGAAAGAGAAAAAAAAACAAGAATATGCATCATGAATAAATTGACATTGCTTGATCTTTACATAAATATCGATACTTCGATAATCCAGCATATTTTCTTGATTACTGTGTTTATATACATTTGTATGCAATAATGAAGACGTGATGGAAAAATCACTCCATCATCTATAAAATATCATGCACTCGCATGAGATTTTATAAGATACATAGATTCTTAGCAATTTGCACAACAAGACATGTTTGTCTAAAATATGATGATGTTTCCGACGTGTAAAAAGAACGATAAATAGCGTCGCCCTTTTTTAGGCTGAGAGGGGTCCTAGCATCAGCGACCCCCGGAGGAAGAAAGATTTCTTACCTAATGTAGCCATGCGTCAAATAGCAGACCATTGAGGGGCCTTGCCGTTACGCTTCCAAAAAGCAATCTGAGAATATAAGCGCTCAAAATATTTCGGGGCTGCATGCATCAGAAAATAAAGGACCATAGCATTTCGAGCGGACGTGTTCAACTTCAAAGTTTGGAATGTTGGCTGATAGAACAAACTCTCTGAAGGTCTTTCATTCAAGCGAGAGCTTAATGTTTTAGAACTTTGTTTCAATGCGTCAAGGAAACTGTTTTTAGTCATAATATTTCATGCGAACCTTCAATGATATCGAGTGATTGCTTGTGCACAGCCATGTGTTATCCTTAATTTTGGATGATTTATTTCTATGAAACAGACGACCTTCTCCTTCCTATTCTTGAGTAATCGAAAATGCTGCCACTTCTTTCTTTGCCAAACCCAAGGCTTCTCCTAATCATTCTCCGGAAACAATCACCAACGCCGTCATCAGAAGCAGCTGAAAGTTCGTAATAATAGCATCCATGGTCCTGGGCCAATTTTTCAGCAGTCTTTCTGCAGATGCAGCGCCTGGCGTCCAAATCGGACTTTGTTCCAACTAGAACCACCGGCGTCCCCATGTTTTGGATCTTCAGTTCGTCGAAAAGACCTTCTATGTAATGGTAGGAGAACAAATCGACAACAGAGTATGCAAGCATTATACTCGTGCAAGGTGCTCCAAAGTCATTCTCGTGTTTTGGAATCTGTCAAAAAGGATTGGGCACCTGATAATATGCGGTCATGAAGAATCTGTTGATCTTACAGGAGAAAGTAACACAGATTCAGTAGTTAGCAATAAGAATTTCCCTTTAACGCTTAAATGATCCATAGATGATGATACTTTGCAAGAGTGTTCGGTCAACGATAACTTGAGGGAGATTTACTAAATTGTTTCTTTTGTGAGATATGTGGAGGTCAAGCCATGGCAATCTGTACGAAGCCCTAATAGTGGAAGAAAGAAACAAGTGAAAGACTAAGAGGAGAGAGAGATGAGATTTTTGTCATTTTGTAGCCAATTATGTTGAGGAAAGGCTATGATGACCTATAAGAAACCCCAACAATGGAAGAAAGAAAAAGTGAAAGGCTAAGTGGAGACAGAGATCAGAATACTTCATTGAAGCGCTGATGTTTCTACTCACCCCTTTGATCATGCTAGTTAGCTTAACGTTGATATTCCTGCCATCAACATTGACAATCCTGCTGTACGACTCCTCTGAAAAAGATTGAGCACACCCCATAACTCCTCAAAAAGTATGCCGGGGATAATTTTGACCATATTTGAAAAGCTCTCCGACCTATCTAAAAATCTGCACATTTTCAAGGGATTTTGAAAAATTGGAATGGAAAAGATGGCAATAATTCTAGATATCTAATAAACTTTACTAGATGAATGAATCTGTAACATTTCAAGGTTCCATGATGTGTCTTGCACTTGAGTGGCAGCCGCCCCATTGGCAAACCTTTTGAGTACCTGTACCGAGCAGGAAATCTAACACCTTCGTTACCCTATTACCATGCTATACACGCTATCAATGCCAAGAGAAGGATTCTATATAACACTGAGCAATCCTTTCACTTCCATCTATGTTCCTCGTTGGCGAACACGGTATTTTCAAGCACTGAGGGGAAATAACTCCTTCACAACTCTCTTATTATGCCATACATATAGGTCGGGGCTCAATGCTACGGTTGAGTAGTGTCAAGGATTTGGAAAATGGTGCATACCGCATAGCATTTGGTGTATTGGGTGAAGCTACCGGAGTTGAGCACACACTCCCATTAGATCTCATGCGTGGCCCACATGCTACTGAAAATGAAAATGATGCCGCCCTTCGTACCAAGATGGGGAGGAAAGGATTTACCCTTTTTGTTAAATTAATTAATATTCGATTTTTAAAATCAAGTTTTGAGTTCTTTGTATCAATAAGAAGAGAATTGGCATCATTAAAGCTATAGAGTGTTTATCTGGACTTGTGAATAACATCCCATGCATCTTCATTCATATGCACATATGCATTAGTCAATGCTACGTCTATCAACGTGAGTGCCACAAGCTTCCCTTCTAGGAGCCTTTTTACTTCAAAACGTGTATATAGTGATCGAAATTTAAACATGCATAGATAGACTTAAGCATATTCGATAGCCCCGTCGGCAGTCAAATTAACAAATTAACAGATCAGGCCTTGCTGATGCCAATTGAAGGATTTTCAAAATCAATCGAGATATTCTTGCTTCACAAAATCTTGCACGGTCTTTATCCTTGGCAAAAGCATAATTTGGCAGAAATGAAAGTGTTCACTTGATAGATGGATGTTGATCAAAGAAGTTTAAGGTGGAGTAGGTATGCAAATACCTTGCGATGACTGGTACTCGTGGATGTATCTTCCAGTCAAAAATCGAACAACTGCAGCTGTGAAGAAAAAACAAGTCGGTGATAACAGACGGGCTAGCTTTTCCATTTTTTGTTAGTGAGTTATGTTGGGGAAAGGCCATGGTGGCCTATACAAAACACCAAAACATGAAGAAAGAAGAAAGCGAAAGGCTAAGAGACGAGATATATCAGATCAACTTTATTGATCTTAGATTAGAAAGATAGCAAGTTGTAGGATTCAGGAAATGAAGAAAGCAAAATGTTCCATAAATTGCATTTTCTTGGGATGAAAGATGATTGATCAAATCTACAAAATTCCAAAAGAGGATCAATCTAGAATGAGAATATCCTCTCTTGTAAAAGAATAAACTGCGCAGCACGTGTTAAATTGTCACGTTGAAGCTGTCTAACTAAAAATGTTATTTGAAAAAAAACTTATGTTGATGTAGATATTTTGACATGCTGACAAAGTATCGTGTCTAAGCTTATTAAATTTTGCTATTGAAGTTTCATCTCTCAATGACTGTTTGAGGTAATAGCTATGGCAATTTTTCGTGACAAAGTGCCTCACGCTCCCCTACTCAAATTCGAGCTTAGCAGAAACCATAGGCGGGCTCTTGACTTTTTTCTAGGGTAGTGAATCTTATGAGGTGGATTTCCGCTGCCTGCCTCGCCATTGGTGATTTTATTGTAACGCATGCCGGATTCGAACTTACAACTCCTGTCCAATGAGTCCGCAATCTTCACCACTTACCCACGTAATTGACAGCAGTAATTCAATGCTGACCAAGCTGTCCTAAACCTGCATAAAATATCATCATAAACATCATCACCGTCATTAGATCACCGATATCATAGTCATCATTATTACATTTATCATCATTTTTGCCATCATTATTTCTACTATTATTATAATTTTTGAAATTCCATCAGTTGACACGAGCTAGGTCGGGCTCGAACCCGCCTCTTTTGCCACGTGACACCGTTCCGCACACTATAGCACCTTTCACTATTTTCGCACTTAAAACTAAAGATTAAGTCAATCGTTACAATTGGATAATTATCAATCAATTAGCTACCTGTTTTTCCTATTCCTGAGTAGCCGATTATGAAAATCTTGCACATCTCATCTGCTTCCAGTTTCTCTTCCGAAAGCGTGCTCTCTGTGCATACAGGACCTGGAGGTTTCCGCTTTTTCCACGAGAACGTCCTTGAAAATGCCCGCCTCAGGGTTTTAGAATCACCGGATACAGACTTGGGGTCGGGTATCTCCATGTGATCGGGACTGCCCAATGGACTAAGCAAGCCGAACGTCAAGCTATCGTCCGATCCCGAGCAGTCGTACAGTTCACGGCATTCGCGAATGTCTAGAAACGATCGGAACTTCTTCCTCAGTGAGCCGTGGGGCATTTTGCTGTCCGCGAACTCGCTTCACCTACTCTCGGCAAACACCTCCCTTTCGATGAAGTTATATCGCAAGAATATAAACAGCCACACAGCCAACTGAACCCGAGTCACAGGTCATTTGAATTTCTCAGAAGATTTTACCAGCAAAGTTCAGCAGAAAGTATCTTCCACTATAGAAACAAACGACTGGCGAGTCTCGAAACTTCTATTGATGTTCTTAAATCTGGTTACCATATACCAAAACACGTGTGAAAAAATTATGCTGAGACAATGGTAGGTGCAGAAATTAGCTTCACGGGACTGCATCATTTGCACCTAGCAGTACTAATCACATTGTTTTATATCCCAATGGATTGCCCACGTGTTTTGTCGTTAACGTTTCAAAATTGCACATGATGTGCACATAACACGGCTAATTCCCAGTTCAATGCTGATATGGAAACGAGGCGTGGCAATATAAATCGCAAAACCAGACGTATTCGATTTCCTTGGAATTACCTACGGCAATGTTCAGTAAATAGCTCATGCCATGATTGCTCTTTGAGATTCGTCTGTTTGGATTCGTCAATGCACATTTACGTAGTGTATGGATGGCTATAAATCATATGTATTTATGCTTTCTTTACGAGCTGTCGCAAAAATAGAGTTTGCGTGTTCTCTCTGCTTAACAGTCATTATGCTTTTTTAAAATATCATGAAAACCACAAAGTGAAAAGAGCGATGGAGTTAAAGGTGGAAGGTACCAGGAGGGGAGGGCAGCCAAAGCAACGTTGTAAGGACTGCGTAGAGGACAACCTGAGGGCTAGGAACATATATACTTATATATCCATATATGTCTATACGTCTAAAAGCTCTTTATTTCTTCTGAAACATTTTCTGACGTTGTCAGCGGAAAAGTTCGCTGTGCAAGACCTTCGTATGTCCATTCACAACTGGGTATCGCGTCCCGTGGTCTTGGAAGATATTAAATATGCCCATGAATATAAAACAAGTGAATCTCCAGTGAGAGAAAACGAATAAACAAAACAAGGCAGCACTCAACATAAGTACAAAAAATGGCAAACAAATTAAAAAGTGCGCCAGCCTACACATCTTCAATAGTTGCGCAACAAGGATCAACTTGCTTTGGTGAAGATACGATAAAAACTTGGCAAGCCATTTCGAACCAGAACATCTCGCATGAAATATCTAGAGACTGATTCTACCCTTGTTTTGCGCTGATTCTAAGCAGCACTTTTATACGAGCAACTACCAGATATCTACAACAACCCATCCCTCTTCCTTAGCATCGATGTTAAATGAATAAGCACGTCTATATTCTATTCTAAAGGGACAAGTTCTTCATAACTAGTGTCACGACAATTAATAAAGCCATATCCAAAGAACGCCACTTGAATCCGTTGAAATGTTCCACTGAAACACTTCAATAAAGCTATAGGGAAAAATCTGCTATTAATTGTAATGGTGACATGATGATTATCATTATCCATTGTATTTCATTGGATATGACTTTACCAACCGTCGCGGTCTTAGTTATAAAGTTCATTATAAAGCTTCGCTTCTCATCTCAATTTGAGGCCAAGCTCTGTTGAGCTGTATTCGTAAGCCAACACTGCATTGAAAAAATATTATCAGAATGTACAATTATATATTATATTCTGCGTTGCATACTCGAGTTCGAGAGTAGCAGAAACCAGAGACAAGCTCTGATATTTTTCTAGGATAGTGGATTTTATGAGCTGGTTTCCCTTTGCCTTCCTCGCCAATGGTGGTTTCATTATGAAATATGGAGGAATCGAACTAACAACCCCTATGTCATGCTTAACGACTACGCCGCGGCACCACTAATGTAAAATTACAGGCTGAATATAAGCAACAAAATACGACTTGTGAAAGAAATAATGAAATGCGTGGAGTGGGTTCGCCCATGGCAGCTTTTCGCATTCATCGAATTCGCCAACACTAAATGCCAAAAAATCAGCTCAATTTGTTAATAATTCTACAAAGTCATGCGTTGAAATTCGGCTAACTACTACAACTGTCAATTCCTTCAAAACATTTCCGAGGCCATTTCATTTGACATGTTCGCCAAGCCCAACGCAATTCGTAGGTCCTTTGCATTTCAACTCTGCACTGAGATTTCAATCTGAATATTGTCGTTAAAGATCATACACAAACGCAACTTGTAAAGTATGTCACACAAAAACAGAGCAGCCTAAGGGGCATTTTATAGAATGTATTGGTATGGCTATTCCTCAGTTTTCAGTTCTTAATCCAATGCATGTGGATCGCTGGTGCGGGCAAGTATTAATCTACATACCCGCATAATTCATAGTCTGGAATGGCGGCTGTCCAACCTTATAACAGGGTGCCATTGCCGCTAAACCTTCCCATTTGTTGGCGCTTGAGACCGGCACGGGTTTTGCAATTGATGCTTTATCATCTGTACTGGAGAAGCAAGTCTCTCCCGTTGCCTTTACAAAATACTTACTTCTTTTTCATCTGAACAGATTTTCTTTTTTTAGTGAGTTATGTTGGTGAAAGGCCATGGTGGCCTATACAAAGCCCCAACAAAGGAAGAAAGAAGAAAGCAAAAGGCCAAGAGGAGAGAGAGATCAGATCAAGTTGATAAAGTTATAAGCTTGGTCCGAAATGAAAAATCCAATTTGATATGCAACCGAAATGGATTAACAAATTCTAAGTTATTTTTTTCATTGCATGGGCACCAAGCTATCACATACTCTACCTGCTTATGCTACTTTGATGTAAAGTAAAGTGTTAGAACTGTATGTGTCACCCAAGGTGGGAACTAAATGACCAAGTGTCGTTTCCTGCTTTGGATGAAACAGCAGCATGTAATACTGTTTGCGCTCTTGTTTTAGTCTTTTAATTTTCATAGAAAAAACGATAAAAATAATGCTTCTCTTGGCATTTGAATGCTTCGGTTTGCTAAATGATCACAAAAACTTCAGTTTCGTTCCTTTGTATAATTTGCTCAGTTATTCGTACTAAAATTGCGACATAGAACCCGAACAAGTGGTGGCTGTAAGCAAAGCAAAGCAACTTTCATTTGTTAGCGCAGGCTGGGTACGTGGCAGCTATAAAGCTGATGTGGGCCTGCGGCATTACTGCTTGCGCTCTCAGAGTCACTTCTGAGTACTCATTCACCAACCTCGGAAGGATGGACAGCTGAGTTGACTGTTGGCTTGTGGTTAGTGGTTCCGACGACAGGGATTCGAACCCACGCGAGTAGAACTCGCATGATTCGAAACACTGCGTCTTAACCACTCGGCCACACCACTGTGGCACAGGACAGGCAGACTGGTGGAGAACTGCAAGAGAAAGTGTGATGAAGGCAGAGGAGTTCAGGGGAGAGGAGGTGGAGAATAAGAGAGACTTGGGAAAAGATGAACTGCTGGCGAAGACCCCCTGCAAAATTGAACTGACGGGACACCAAAAATGAAAAATAGGCTGTGTTTCAAACCAATGATAATGTGTGCCTTTCAACTCCTTTTACGTAGAATAATTGTAGAATAGAAAAGAGTTGTTCGTGTAATGAGTTTTACATGTAATTCGGGTACGACGGGGAAGTTTTGTGAATCGGATTTGATTTTAAACCTTACCATGTATAAAGGATTTTAAATGAAAATGAAATCGTAACTTAAAACAATTCAAGTCACCGTTTCTAGCGACATTGGAAGCTATTATAAATTAAATCTGCATTTTATAAGAGGCAAACTTTCCACTGAATATGGGCTTTAAAGGATATGGTTTAAAAATTCTAGTTATCTGACCTGATTCCCACGTTTCAAAATAGAAACGACTCATGGCAAAGGGTAGCTTGCATTAAATCCGTGGACCACCAAGGGACTCTATAGCTTTAATCAATGGCTCTAGCCCGGTGGGGGTAGCATTAACAGAAAATTGAATGAAATCAAAGATGAATGTTGAAAAAGATACAACTCGTAAACCTCTCTCCATTGGATTCACTATCATGAGACCTCTAGGGACATAGACCGATTCGTTTTGCTCGTTTATGTATTTCCCCAGCTTCTTCATGCACTGAAAATGAGATTAGAAAACTGTCAAACACAGCAAAAAAAGAAGGCAGAACTTCACTTATTTCTGCCACATGGCAGGAGAATATCACACCTAGCACTATAGCCACATCGACAGCTTCAATCGTGAAATTCGAAAAAGTCACATAGAAACCTAGCTTTTTCTTTTTTACATGATCCTACCTGGATGTCAAAGGTAGACAGCTTGTGATTCATACGCCTGGAATTACGGAGAGCTCGTGACTCTCCTCACTCGAGCCACTGGCCATCAGATCAATGCGCAAGAATCCTACCACTGAGCCATCCTGACACCTAAACTCCTAAGCTATCCTAGCTCAGAAAAGCTCCGCCAACAAACTTTTACTGGGACACTGCAATATTTCATACTCTAATAAGTGATGTCAAAAAATTTCATTGTGAAGGATTTATCGATTCTTCTCTTCAATATGGAGGTTGATTACACGAAAACGCGATTCCCCTGCTTCTTTGGTGCTTAAAACACATGGCATGATATGACATTATTTTCTATGCTGGGAACAATGAATGGAGGCCTTCCCACTGGTGAACCTTGTGAGTATCTGGACCAAGCAGGGAAACTAACTCCTTTGTCACTCTCTTTGTTAGACATTAGACATATTGTGAGAGGCACAATTACGAATAAATGTATATCCATATATATATATATACATTTATATAAATAAATAAATATAGATATAAATATATATATATATATATATATATATATATATATATATATATATATATATATATATATATATATATATATATAAATAGATATATTTAAATATAAATATATAAATATAGATATATTTCTTCATAATTGCGTCTCTCACAATATGTTTATATATATATAGATATAAATATATAAATATATAGATATATTCCTTCATAATCGTGTCTCACAATATGTTTATACTGTGCTATTGTGAGTATATGTTTAGCAGAAGCTTGTGTAACATGAAACTCGGAGTTCTAAGCTAATACTGCCTTTTCACTCTAATTTTTCTATCAATCGCTCTAGTTCTACTACTGAGCACTCTCTGTGATTTCATCACTTGTCTCTTGGACATATTCAAATACATACGCATATAAATATATATATATACATATATATATACTTCAATATATATGAATAAATACACATATACGCATATATATAAATATTTATATTTATATTCATAAATTTTTATATTCATTTTCATACATATCTATATATATTGTATGTGTCCCATACAAATCCAAAGTATCTTGAGATAAGGCAGCTCCTGAAAGTAAGCCTTAAATGAATCCTTGGATTTACCAATTGGCATTAAAAACTGGCATGATTTTCTTGCACTGTAGTGGCTATTAGAAACAGATGGCCATCCATGGGACAAAGGGTAGATTTGCATCTTTAAATGAATATAAGTTTCATTGACTGACTTACTTTATCGTAATGAGTATCAAAACAGACGTAAACAAGGTAGGCAGTCAGGCAAGCAAGGCAACCTTGCACGTAGGTACCAATGCCAGCCTTCTCAGCATTTGCAAAAATACTGTTTATCTTGGTAACTGTTTCTTCAAAGAGTGAGCGGGGTAGCTAAAAACAATAACAAATATCAACAAATAAATGACACTGCTTTGACTGCAGCTTCATAATAATAATAATAATAATAAAGACCATATTTATAGAGGCAAACTTGTTCAGCAAAATCAATTTGCTGCTATCAACCAAGGACCTGTGGACCTAATACCTAGAATATGAAATTTATGACAATATAGTTTAAAAGGTCATTTACAATAACATAGTTTAAAGGACATGTTAAAAATCAAAGTTAAAATCCTTGCAGTAACTCTTGAACTTTAGCATGGATGTTTCACTCTTTAGACTGCTGGGAACTTCATTGAATATTTTTACACCCTTGAATGCAAACGTTTTCCGTCCTGCTTCAGATTTAACTCTTGGCAGCAATAGACTCTGTTCATTTCCACGAGTTGCTTTGCTGTGTTTTACACGCTGAAAGTATTTCATAAAGCCAGGTGGTGCAAGACCGCTCAAGCACTTAAAGACTTCAATTGCACACATTCTATTTCTGATGTGGTTTATTGATGGTAGTTTTACACTATTTCTTCTACCAATATTCTATCTAATATTTCATAGCAAACTCAATTTTGAGCAAAGCAGCAAGCAGATACATGGATGCGAGTTTCATTGGAGAAGTGAATGTCTTGGTGCATCATGTACAAAATACTTGACCATGTATTGACGAGAAACCTTGGACAGAGCTTTGAGGTATTTTCCAGTTTTGTGGGTTTCTTAGAGTATAATGTAAAAAACATTTGACTTTGCGTGTTGCGGAAACCAGAGCCAAGGCTGCAAGGACTTTGTCTACGGACCCTAATTACTACGAGTCATGCTGAATGACATCATAGCAGTAACTCAGCAGGAATAACTGTGCTAAAAATAATAGTAATAGTACAGATATTTAAAGAGGAGGTCCCATTCACTTGGAAGTGGTTTTAATGGGGGTCCTCTATTTATATACTGTAAATTAACATAAAAACCCTAAATAAAATAAATGAAATAGTTCAGATAAAATAAAATAATACCTTGTTAATCACACTAAATTGTCCAAAACATTCGTTTAAAAATATTGAAGTCTGCTGCCAATTTAAATGTTAGTGCTCAGTTTATTCCATTCATCGGTGAAAAGAAAATATGTCACTTGTTTCCACTTGAATGTAGTGTGCAGTGGGCCGAGCAGAAACGGCAGGTGCGGGGACCACAAGTACAAGCAGCACTGCTCCAATCTACCTCTGCCCTGCATGTGGGAGAGGTCTCCTTGCCTGGATTGGTCTCACCAGTCACCTCCAGATTCATCAAAACAAGTAATCCAGATGTCAGTGGTCGTGTTCAAAGAACAAAGGACACAATGCTTGCACAACTGTGTGGCTGCCACCCTTGCCACCAAAAACGAAGATGGAAGGAACTCTGACTTTTTGTCATAATCCTGGCGCTCCATTGGGTTCATACAATAAAGTTTTTTGATTACAAATATGCAAATATCAATCTAAAATGCCCCTACCTTTCCTTCGAGTTCTAGTGGGTATTTTACTTGAAACTTGACTGTAGTTCCATCTGAATAGTCCCTCTGCACAAATACTTTGGGACAATTGGCCTTTGGTGATGGTTGTTCTGACTTCTACAAAAAACAACATGCTATATGATAAATATCTATGTATGGATGAAAAAATATGAATACTGTGATGTAGAAACATTTGCTTAACGAGAACAGATTAAAGTTATCAAACTTAATGTCTGAGAAGCTAAAAAAATCAGGCATTAATTTGACTTAGGGGTAAAGCCGTGGCTCAGTGGTTCGAATTCAATTTCAAACTTAAATTTTGTGTAGAGTGAGGAGATTTTTTAGCTCTCTGCAATTAAATGCATAGGAATTACAAGGTGCGGTCACACCAAGAGGAAGGACCAAGATGAAGCTATCAAAGCAATTTTGCAATGCCCTAAATTTCACTTTCAAATCCACTAAACTATTAGATCTATACCCAAATGCCAATCAAAGTGCGTTCCCCTTTTTGTGAAATAGTTTAAGGGCTTTAGAGCAAACGTTTTCCTAACTATGCTCTTTGTTAACGTTTTCCTAACTATGCACTTTTTATAAGTGTCAATATCCTGCATTAAAAAATGCCTCCTTTAATCTCCTTTTTATTACCTTAAGTTCAATACAAACTATACTTTATTCATTTGTAACTGCAGTTTCAAGATGATTCAAACAAACAATACCATAACAAATAAACAATTGTAGGCCTAAGGACCGTAACGGTAACTTACAATAAAGCAATATAAAACATGACATAGGAGAATAAGTGCAATAAAGATAAGCAAAAACAGAGCATGAAATATAAATGAAATCATAGAATGCTAATTATTATATAAGTTAACACATGTAAGATGCTATAAACACGAACTCATTGGCCTACACTCTTTGACCATAACAATTCACTTTTATAAAATAGTCCTTTTTAAAAGCAAAAAATGACATCAGAATGAAATGAAGGCGTTCAGATGCTGACGAATGAATTTGAAAGCACTGCAGCAACTTCCCAATTAATAGGCGAGGTGAAAATAAATTTCCAAATCGAATCACATCATATAGTGAGAGAGTTGCGTTTAACTTCTAAGCCCTACTCCGATCTTTATCAGCGATTGGTGAGCCTTGAAAGGAGGGGCATGAAAATTACTTACTGCAGCCATAGCCATCTTTGCTTGTTGTCGGGTGAGAAGTACTCTAAGTAACACAGCGCCGACCCAGCTCCCTTTGCGAAAAGTCAGTTGTGAACTGAGGCTAGGCCATCTGTCAGTGCAGTCACTACACAACTTACAATGTCTACTTTGCTCCGTCAGTTACGCAGATCGAAAGATTTACCATCATTACGGAATTTGTCTTCTATACAAGCGGCATGCTTCAACAGCAGAGCTCCAGCGGGAACGTACGGCGGTCGCCATACCGTCACGATGCTCCCAGGGGACGGAATAGGCCCACAGCTAATGCAAGGAACTCAAGAAGTGTTGAAGAGTGCAGGCGTACCAATTGACTTTGAAGTTGTGAATTTAAAGGCTGCAGCTGACAAAGACTGCTCAGAAACTATCGAAGATGCCATAACATCGGTGCAAAGGAATGGTGTGGCCTTGAAAGGAAACTGGCTTGCCCCTGAAGGGAAGCACTCCGGTGAAATGTCGTATAACGTTCAACTCAGACATAAGCTTGATCTATTTGCAAATGTTGTTACATGCAAGTCGTTCCCAACCGTCGAAACAAGGCACGAAAACGTTGATATTGTTATTGTACGGGAGAATACAGAGGGAGAGTACAGCCATTTGGAGCATGAAAATGTAAGTGGGGTAATAGAGATGATGAAAATAGTGACCGCCGAAAAATCGGAAAGAATAGCACATTCCGCATTTCAATTCGCAAAAAAGAACAATCGCAAAAAAGTGACAGCCATACACAAGGCCAATATCATGAAAATGAGCGACGGGCTGTTTCTCAGCACTTGTAGAGATGTATCAAAAGACTACCCAGATATTGAATTTAAAGATATGATTATAGACAATTGTGCAATGCAACTGGTCTCGAACCCCCAGCAATTTGATGTTATGGTCATGCCCAATTTGTATGGCAATGTTATCACCAATATTGCCGCAGCGCTAGTCGGTGGCCCCGGAATTCCACCTGGCTCAAATTATGGCAATGACAATGCAGTTTTTGAGACAGGCACTCGCAACAGTGGAAAAGCAATAGCAGATAAGAATGTGGCAAATCCAATAAGTTTTCTCCTTGCTGGTACCAACATGCTGAGACATCTTGGTTTGGCACAATATGCATCAGTAATTGAGAAGGCGGTCACCAACATTGTCGTCAGTGGAAGAGCTAGGACAGAAGATATTGGTGGAAAAACGACAACATCTGAGTTCTTTGATGTTCTGGAACAGGAGATAGAAGCCACGAGGTCAAAGCGAAAGCATCAGACTGCAAAATAGTTCCTTGAACATATTTATTGTTTGTTAAAGTGAATTTTTATTTATGAGAAGGTCATGTGTATGGGTTTTCCTGCCACATTGAATAGTCCAAAGTAGGTCCTGGCTGCCATGATTCAGATCAATTTTTTTCTTTAAAGCAATTGATGAATGTTTCTGAATGTCTGAGTCATGAGCATTTTACTGTAGATTGTTTCTTTCTTCTTTTTCAACTGAATGAGTTACTTGTTCAAAATAAACCCAGCCTAGGAAATCACAGCCAAGTTACATCTGCAGCCAGCCCCA
The DNA here is from genome assembly GCA_964026355.1 of Pseudorhiza aurosa. Taxonomy (NCBI): domain Eukaryota; kingdom Metazoa; phylum Cnidaria; class Scyphozoa; order Rhizostomeae; family Lychnorhizidae; genus Pseudorhiza; species Pseudorhiza aurosa. Next base: position 1,417,749 of record OZ032125.1, on the reverse strand, counting down.
AGCTGAAATATATAAGTACAGTTTGAGACGGAGAGAGCATCATGTTGTCAAATCCATCAGCTTGCAGGGCCCGAGTGAATGAATACAGGATGGGTATTGATAGCAGTACTTTAATACTTAAAAGGCCATCCTGTTTAAACATGCCTAACTTATTACTATTATTATCTCTAAGTTTTCTTTGCTAAATTTTTTCCTTCACCATTAGCACCGGATCCAATCCAGGCTCTAGGGCTCTATTGGGCAGTCATTTTCTATTTAATAGATAGCACTTTCCAAAGGATGTGGGGGGATCCTAGCAGAGCGATCTTTTGCAGTTTGGTGATGTTGATATTTCCAGGATATTTACTGATTTGCTTGTCGGCATCAGCCTTTCTTAATTACTCCTAATGCTCCGATGACAACTGGCACAATTAGCATCTTCATTCCCCACATTCTTGCAATCTCAATTTCCAGATCTTTGTACTTTGAGAGCTTCTCTGCTATATTATCATACATACTTGATTTACAACTTGCCATCTTTCAAATCTAAGATCAATAAACTTGATCTTATCTCTCTATCCTCTTAGCTGCTTGCTTTCTTCTTTCTTCCTTTGTTGGGGCTTTGTATAGGCCACCATGGCCTTTCCTCAACATAACCCACTAAAAAAAAGAAAAAAATATGCTATCATATAAATGCCACATTATCATTATTATTATTATATCTCAGAGAAAGGTCTTAAATGCTTTGGAATTTAAAATGTGATTGCAGATGACTGAAATTGTTATTAGTATTATTTTTGCTACTGCTATTAGTTGAAGATCATATCAAGCAAGAAGCAGGAAAGCATGAAGTTAATAAAGATATAAAAGTGAAAAATGCAGAGCATTAATCATCAGGTTAATCTGTCCTTGTACGAGAATTTGATTGAATGGAAGTATATTTTACAAATTCTCAATTGAGGATTTTTTGTAAGCTAATGTACTCAATGGCAGAAACCTTACTGAGAGAGCAGCAGATTGGAGTCGTTCTGGGTATTTTCTCACCTGCCCAATGGCCAGTATGAACTGATTTCAAAGTGAGTTTCACGTGGAATGCGAATTCGCCTCCTCTCGATAATTCAAGTAGAGGAATGGTGAAGGGAAGGACTCGTCCTAAACTGGATGAAGTGACAGGTAGAAAAACTGTAAGAGTAGTTTTACTTTTTACCTACGATTGAAGTTAGATTTAAGGAGATCGAGTTGCCATGTTTATCCCCCTTTGCCTTACAATGTGACGTGATTTCAAGATTCATTCGATTCGCGAATGACAAGGTAGGTTCATGAATTAAACGCTGTACTTATCGAACAACGTACTAGCCCTTTCTCATAACGTGGCTTCAAATCAAGATTCCTACGATTCATGGATTATGACGTCATATCAAGAGTCCTTTGATTCATTGATAATCATAAAGTGGATCCTCGGACTTCATCTGTGCAAACTGTGGCCGTACATGTACTTCACGTATCGGCCTCTTCAGCCACCAAACTGCATGTCAGAAACATAGACAATGAATCCTTACCTCTATTTTGTACTTTTGTATATCGAAATAAAGCCACATATAAAGTAGATCTTAGAATTTTGAGAAGTTATGCTTATCAAACAATGTACTGGTCCTCCTCGTGAATGTGTGACACGCGGAGGATTTGAACTCACAACCCCTTTGTTAAGAGTCCGCATGCTGGACCACTACACCACAGCACTACTCATATGATACTAAAGGTCGCAATCAACGAATTCGTGATCCTTTGAGTAGGGTAAACGAATCCAGCACCATGATTCTATTATCAGAGTGCTCCGGTACTTGTTGAATGTATGCGTACCATAGAGCAGTTAGCTCATTTTGTTAGTGAGTTATGTTGAGGAAAGGCGATTGTGGTCCATACAAAGCTCCAACAAATGAAGAAAGAAGAAAGTGAAAGGCTAAGAGGAGAGAGAGATCAGATCAAATTTATTGATCTTAGACGTGAAAGATGGCAAGTCGTAGGATTCAGGAAAGCAAGAAGAAGGCAAGACGTTCCATGAATTGCATGTTCTAGGGATTAATGACGATTTGTGGGGTAGAGTTCAAGGAGTTCACGTGGTACTTTGTTAATCGATGGTGACGCAACGGTCGGGGTCATGGTGTGACTTGACAGGCAGCTGAAAACACCTGATAGCTATTCCTTTTACTATACTTACGACGCGTTAAGTGATGTAACAATTTTTTCTATTCGTTGATGAATCAATACTGACCTCACTAGAAGATCACCTGCTTTGCTTAAAATGTGACGATAGAGAAGCAGCTGCTTGTAGAGTCAGTCAATAGGCCTTCGCAGCAATAATATCTTAATCGACTTGGGAAAAATTCGCTTGTCAACCACTTGTATCATTAACAGCACCATTCACAGAAATTAGATCACGTTCTCTTACCGGGCGTGTAAATCTTCCCTGGGTATTAAGGAGGTCTTAGTAAACGTCGGTGCGAATTTCGAAGTCAAACGGTAGCCTCTTCGGAAAGTAACGAAAGGGCTAGCAACGTTCCCGCCTGTTGAATTCCATACTTATAACCGTTTAAACTATGCCGGTATGAGACGATCTCTTCCATTTCAGCCTCTAGCCTTATAATATGCTGGTGCAGGTTTAGGTGAATACAACGGAAAATCTATACCAAACATTTGTAGGACCCAAAAAATCATGCGACAGAGTGAAAGGCTGAATGCGATACCGTTTTAAGCAACAATCAGTTCGAGGCAGAATTTAGCCAAACGAGGCGAAGACAAGCAGTGAATTTTGCAATCAGTTCAAAGCACGCATCAAAATTTTATCGTATGAAATTTCCGAAGTCTAAGTTACGTGGAGCAAGCTACTGTAACTTCATGAAACTTTAATGTCACAGGATTTGCCAATAACGGTTGTAAAACTAAGCACTCTGAAAGGATCATCACTAGCTGTTAAATGTTGCAGAATAAACCGTTCGTTAGTCTTGTTAAGAGCTCCAAACACATGTTACAAATACTAGTAGGCTCAAATCCTGTATTTCGTCATTATGCCACATAGCTGTGAAGTCATAGCAATTGCTGTTATGCAGGATTAGCCATTAGCAGTTTCACTATGCTCACAACTGCTGTTATACTCCCCAAGTGCTAGGTGCAGGGGGAAACATGACCATTTCCAAATGGCATTAGAATGACCAGAGTGGGACATCGAATTCCAAATCTCTCACGATCATATTTTCATATTTCATATCTAATTCTCTTGCGTGGTAACCACGCTTTCGAAGGGCTCTTGCTGGCATTTTCCTTGCTTGGAAGCTCCAAAAATGTATGGAACACGTTGCGGAAACTTGACATTGAAATTCTGAAGCCAAGCATCTCTTGATGCCCTCAGTGAGTTCTACCAGGTCTCTGGGGCGAAGAGATTCAGCTTATTAGAGTCAAGTTTAATCGGTGATACAAAACTACCCCGAGGTCACGACGAATCTTTGAAGTGCTTTTTGCTGTGTTCTAAAACAGCACTGTCATTTTTCAAGCTGGTGTTTTATTCTCACATCTCATCTTGACAGTCTATGACAAACTTTCCTCAAATATTTTTCTTCTTGTTTGATATAACACTCATCTAGGCGGCCATCAAACTCAAAGAGAATGTGTGAAAAATTAAATCCAGCCGCTCTTATTGATTCTTTACTTGAATGCATATCATTGCGTGGAGGCATACAGGAGTGGCAATGGCTATCGATATACCGGCTTTGGTGTGCTGATGGACTTGACGCTTAGACAGAGCAAAGTGGAAAGGAGGGATCCGCACCAATGACCCCCATCTAAGGTGGGAGTAATGACATTAGAAGAAGAAGAAAAAGAAGAAAAAGAAGATGGATATTATGCGATGGAATGACCCCCCCCCCCCCCCCCCCATCCCTCCCCCCCCGTCCTCCTTGGTTGAAAAGTTGGAAAGCATACAAGCAAACAGTACATTGAAATTTTCATAGGACGAAAGCAGACATGTGAAGAAAAAAGCCGCTTGCTTGGTCAAAGATCCGTCTTTTGATTCAGTTTGATTCTGAAGACGATGATGTCATCAAAATAGCAAAAATTCCACAACTTCAAGCAAACACTCCTGCAATGCAACTCTGTTTTTGATTATGCATTCTCCTTTATCTCCGACCCACAGGCCTGACATTGGAAAATGTCCTTGTACACCTGAAAATATCAAGCTATCTAGAGATTATAAGAATATGTCCTTTCCAAGAGGCAAAGAGTCACTAATGATATATTACTAGCTGCACTGTATGTTCACAGACGCCTGCCAGCTACACCTCTATCCTAAATCCCAATCAATCCAGATCCTTAATTCAAAAATCAATTTTCAGACATTCGTCAAAGAGATCGCCGCATTTCCTTGACATGCTTATTGCCACTGTAGAACGCTAGGTCGAGCTGCTTCGGCGTCAGCTGCTCATCTGTATATCACCTGCTTAGAATTGACTAGATAAAGTCACACTTTAGCAAGCCATTCATCTCTACTCTGCTCAGGACGCTTTCGTGTGCAGACCGCTTAAAGTGTGATTGCCTGGCAGTTTCAGAACCAATTGCAGGCACATTACCGCTACTAGTCGTATAAATACACAAGTGCCATTGCGTAAAAACCTCTTCGTCTCCAAGTACAGAGGTTGAAAGTTGATCCATCTAGACTGTTCTTTTCATTCCGGAGGCCAAGAATCGTCTTTAGGAAACTGTGAGTAATGAATATGTTGCTCCATCTACAGTTCTTTATCTCTCATTTATTCTGTATTCATATTAAACCACACTCTCACGTGACTTTAGCGGAAATTCCATAGAAATGTTAAAAGTACGGTAAGTGATTTGTTGTTTAAAAGTTCAACTTTTTCATAAGCAGTAACGGAGTAAACGACTCATGCATTGAAATAAGCATTAAGATTTGCTTTCTTGTCATGTACGAATAGCCATTGACTTACTCATTTCGTAAACTCGTTGGACTTGAAATTATTTCATGAGAATTTATCTTCACGCGGTCGTAAACGACATCTCTAATGATGGAAGCGGGCTGAGAGCAGCTCTGAATTTAACGACGATCAAATCTAAATCCATAGCGAATCTGGTTAGAAATCATTTCGCGCCTTAATATCGCAATCTATTGCACTCATTCTGCATTTAAATTGCTGCTATGCTTAACTACAAGTTAGTAACAAAACTTTTGGCACTCCTTGCATTTTTATAAGGCTTCGGAGATGCACGCATTCTTGATAACGTGAGGACATTGGGTACAGTTCAAAAAGCTATCCTGTCTCTCTTATCATTTTTTACTGGGTGTAGATTTGTATCCAGCCTGTTGAGATTGCACTTAACATGTGACGTACTAGCGATCAAAGTACTTAGAACTGGTTGATGTCGCCGAATACAATGATACAGCAATCCGAATCATTCTCCCCGGTCCTAGACATGTTTACATGCACAATGGCTAATGGAAATTCAATAAAATGCAAATACCGAGGCGGTCAAAATCTCTACGATGCACCTGCTAGCTTTTTGCGATGATTTTTCAAACAGGATTATTGAAGATTATTTATAGAGGGAAGAAAAAGTAATAGCAAGTTATAATTTGTCTGAAATCCCTTTTCAATAAACTTGCGATGATATTTGAAAATAATTAAGCACAATGTCGAATGAAAGTACGAGATGATAGTATATCTCCTGGCTTTCATTCGATTTATGGATCTGTCCTTTTGAAAACAATCGGAAATGTTACAGCTCGACAGCGGCATATATTTCAGTGACTCGGGTTCGAGCCTTGACTCAGGCTAAGAACATTTCTCACTAATTAGGCTATATTAAATTGTGCTACAATCTGGATTTAAGCGTTTGTGACTTTGCAAGTGTAAGCGCAGCTAGGTACTAAAGTCGAAGATGGATGATTGTCGGGTCGTCAACATTTCTATGCACGTGTAAAACTTTTGTGGAAAACTTATGGTACTCAATGCATTGCCTTAATTTTTGCGCAACAATTGTAGACAGCTATGTAAGAATACCTGCCTGCTTTTTGTTCTTGAAGACTGTGGGAGAATCTTTTACGAGCGCACTAGAGACGCCATTCAGCGCACAACGATTGACTCCTTCATGTTTTGCTATTGCTCGCCACTAAAACGGAAAATGGACCTTGAAAAGAAAACGGTTTGCTTGTTGAGAGCAGAAGTATTATTATTTTTTCAAGAAGCCACTATGTATGAATGCTCAAATCCTTCTCGATTCTTAACATTACGCTACAAATTTATGCAAATTTTCCATTCCTGTACTTCCTCGATTATCTGAATCCTATTCGTCTGCCTCTTTCCAATTTCAACGTTCTTATTGTCTCTGACATCAAAGTTAAGACTTGTAACTGAAAGAAATTAAGTGAACAGCAGTCAAGTGATGCTCTAGTACTCTGTATTCAAATTTTTCCATCAGAAGCTCGAGTCATTCACATCTCTTCCAAGCTTCACTACCTAATCAACAAACTTTATCCTACAACTCATCATTCATCCCTAGAACATGCAACTTATGGAACGCCTTGCCCTCCACTTGCCTTCCTGAATTTTACAACTTGCCATCTTTCAAATTCAAGATCAATAAACTTGATCTGATCCCTCTCTCCTCTTAGCCTTTGGCTTTTTCTTTCTTCATTTGTTGGGGCTTTATATAGACCACAGTGGCTTTTCCTCAACACAATTTACTAAAATGGTAAAAAAAAATCTTCTTTCTTCTTCTTTGGCTCAAAAATGGAGTCCCATCCTAAGCATGAGCACCGTCGAAGACTTTTTAGAGATGCACTATCCTGAAGCACAGTTCCTTGAGATGGAATCAAAAGTTCCTTTCTGCGAGGCACTGCTACCCCAGATCTCTGCCAGGTACTTATTCATGAAAGGATTAAGAGATAAATTGCATCCAGAAAAGAAGCTGCACCATCACTCGAACCCGTGACTATTTAGCATAGATTCTGCTTGGTCCCAACATAAGACAACTTTTCCCCAATCAAAACTGGAGATCTGAGTCTTTTTTATGAAGTTTGGACGGATAACGTCTCCCTCCTAGCGATAAGGGACAAGTATTTGATGTGACATCTGCAACACAAGTAGTTTCATTCGATGCACTTCTTATCGTCATTGATATCTAAGTGAGATATTCTCAAAGTGAGATTCTTGCTCTAATCTTAGTTCTAGAGCGTTCTGCATCTTGTTCACCCTTCCCACCTGCCAAATCGCATTTGCTAAAGACGCCCAAGTAATTTTGATATCTCGAAAGCTCTGTACCGCAACGAGACTCAAAACTGTTTCCAGATTACAGGTCATTGATTAAATGAGAACAAGGGCGTGTCTCGCAAAATGGTGTTTTTCATAATGTTATTTAGAAATTGCTTACAGCTGGCTTTGGCCATGTGCAATAACCTAGGAGTGTTTAAGATGAAACAGCATGAGCTTAGCACTTACAAGGATTTTAAAAACACTTCATGCGTGATTCTATTACATTGTTTGCGCTTAACGGAAATCTAGATATGTGTTAATTCGAAAATACAAGTTTCAGGAATAAGTAGCGATAAAAATTTTATTCAGTTGACCCGATGTATTCCATCTACTCGCAAATCATCATTTATCCCAAGAACATGCAACTTATGGAAGGTCTTGCCTTCCTCTTGCTTTCCTGAATCTTACAACTTTCCATCTTTCAAATCCATGATCAATAAACTTGACCTGATCTCTCTCTCCTCTTAGCCTTTCGCTTTCTTCTTTCCTCCTTTGTTGAGGCATTGTATAGGCCACCATGGCCTTTCCCCAACAAAACTCACTAAAAAAAGAATGAATTGATGCGACTTTCTACGAAAGATTGTTTAGGGCTCCTTCTAGTCAAAGGCTTATATATACAGTATATGCAAAAATATTAATTAGATTATTGTTAGACATTTTAGTTATTGTTGGATTCTGTTGTACCATGGTTCCCTGTAAAACAGTATTGAGTGGATTGCTATGGAGTAAATATTAAAAAGGTGAAATTGAAATAAAGTAACTCTAAATAAGCACTCATCCAACACGTCGTCAAAAATTCCGGAACACAAGGAAAAGAAATAATGGCTTCTTTCAGTCAAAATTCCTTGCTCTGCAAGTACCTTGAAAATTTTGTTGCTCCAACAATCCACACTTATGAGAGGAGACGAATTGAAAGAGACAAGTAAATGGATTCTATTTTTTGCGATCAATTTTCAGTCTGCTAGTAGCTTCTTAGGCCATCAACATGTGTTTGCGATCGTCTACTTATATATCCACATTGTCAAATATAAGCCACCGCAAGGTGAAGTTTTCCATTCGGATTTTTGTCTTCGTTATACTTCGAGACGCTCAACGAAAGCAATATCAAATTTTTGCAGCACCAGCCTGGATCTTTGTTATGTTTTCAAGTTAAAATCTAGAAGATTTGCAAGTGTAATCACCACAAAACCACACTTTCATCTCTGATGGCTGTGTTTCAAAGTGACATGACTTATTCTCTTGCCTTAATTCATTTCTGACACAATCAGCATGACCTCGCCTTTACAAAGTGTGCTCAAAAATTGCAAGATTTAATCAGATAAGATACAAAGTGGGGCAGCCTTTAGCAGACCGTTTTCATTGTCGCTTGGAGAAGATTTTAAAGAACGTTCAAAACCAACAGCTCATGGTTTAATTAACAAGATCTTGTCTTAATCTTCAATTATGATATTAACTTCTTCTAAATATGCCAACTGCATGACTGCCAACCACAATAAACCTCAACAATGTTGGGTCCCATTTGCCACCCAGCTTTGTCTTGTACTTCATAAACTCTTCTCTATAGATTCACAGAAGATTGATTGCTTACACTACTATCGGTGCAGTAGATTCTCTCTTTCGTAGCAGTTACACTTAACAATCATGAATTTCAATCAGTGTATTTGAGTCGGCCGAATTGGCCGGATCGGGATGGTCGGGGGCCTAAAATTTACAACTGGTACAAAGTCCTTCGCAATCATTTTATCTATACAAAATTCAATTTGATCATTTTTGCTCAATTTTGGCATTCTGCTACAATTCAACTCATTTGCTGTTCTTTCATTTGTTGATTTTACTTTAGTTTACCTGCTCAGTTTCCATCAGTTTTACTTTATCGTTGATTACAATTTTTTGTAATTCCTTGCAGGTTGAAATGAAAGTTGTTATGTGTTATGTCTTGTGTCACTTCTCCTCCAGTTTCATGAATTTCCTTGCACACTGTTAGGGGTTTGTGTTCAGACTACCAGCAAAGTAACTGCCAGTCCACGGTTAAACGTCGTTATCCAGAAGTAACATCTCAACGGGAATCTAGAGCTGCACATATTCTCAGGCAGCATTAAGACCATTGTCTTGATGCACCGAAATGTTCTTTGCCTCAATTTTCCCACACGTGCATTCTGAGGTCAAACATTTCATCTTGATCGAAGACCGGCCTAGTCGTGCTATCATGTTTTTAGATCATCATTTTCCCAAATTTTCAAGAAAAAAATAAAAGCGAAGAAAGAGATCCAACAGGCCTAGGATGTTTAAGAGCTGCCCACTATAAATATTTGAAGGCTTCGAGATGGCTTTTGTCGATAGCACGACCTATCGAATGATGTGAATAATCTACAACTGTTGCATTGTACAGCGTTAGTGGTTAGCTGAAGTGAATTTTGATGCATAAAGCTACGCTCTGCTAGCTTTGCCAACCATGTGTAGCAATTTCTGAGACTTGTTGAGGAGCGGATGATACTGGTTGAGTCATGTAGGGGTCTTGTCACGTATCTACTTAACTGGGTGAGTAAAAGGCAAAAGGCTTCTCTGTCGCTTAGAGTTGTTTTTTTTCTGTTCTTTTAGTGATTTATGTTGAGGAAAGCTATGGTCCTCACAGTAGCATAGACTTACATGCGATTGTGCCATATCTCGACATATGCTTCAGTGTATAGCCAAATAATTATTCCGTACTTTGCTAGCGCAAACAGTGTTTTCTGAATCCAGGATAAATACTCAGGCTACCATTTATCGATACAGCAGCTGTTTATAGAGTTCAAGTTTTGTGAAGGCTGAAGATATAGGTAGGATACTCTGAGAAAACTACTGGCATCCTCAACAGGTCAAATTCGCAAGCGATAAATATTTAAAGACTGTGAGGGCAGCCTGCTTTACCGTAATCAGAGCAAAAAGCCAGTTTGAAGCTTTGTAGAGTAACTCTAAACGATCGCTTACCCGGGAAGGCAGTTCTGTAAATGCGTTCATGGTTCCCGCTTAAAAATTATACTAGAAAACTCTCACCACCGTATGACCGCAGACTTTTATCATAAGTAGCAAAGTAATCTGCTTTCAGTAACGTAGCAAATTCCTGGAAGGCGACGTGAGAAATTGAAAGTTTAGTCACATTCTCAATACAAGCGTTGGAGAGTACCTTGCGAGAGATTTGCTTTCCTGAGCACTTTCCTCTCCGATCTGTGCCGCGAACATTATACCCATGCTTGGTGGTGGTCATCTACAAGGTTAGCAGTCATCAGTCATTGTGGTCATCAGAAACCTTGTTCTTCAAGTGCAATCTTAAGCCGACGAGCTGCAGCACTTACCATCTAAAGCCACAGTTTTGTGAGACAATTCTAATTCCCATACTCGATGCAAGCATTCCGAAGCTGTTTGCTACGGAGGTGCCATCCAGAGCTATGCCAGCGTGAGGCAGAGTGACTCATTCCTTTACACGTCAAACTTTAGCCCAAACTTCATGCCGTGTACTTTTTACTGCTTTGTAGATAGATAGAGATGATATAGAAGAGCGTCTAAAATTTTGCCATCATCTTTTCCTTTCATTCTTTTCCTAAACTGCTTTCTTCTAACTCTTGAGATTTTTTTACAAAGCAGAAATGACTTGAATGTTTTGCACCAAAGTAGAAAAGATTGAATTTTGAGAGAACTTTTCTAGACTGACTACAGCACATCCATCCTCGCATTATTTTGAAGCAATCCTTGCTTGACTGAAGAAGAACGGCAAAGCTAATCTAGAGAACAATCCTTTGTACAAAACAAAGAATACTTCATTTCTTCACACTTAGCTAAAGTAGATTTTATAGTCATCAAAGCCTTCTCCATCCTTTAAGCATCAACTGATTTACCTTGAAATGCTTTTTACCATGCGCTTAAGGGACTACCAATTCCTTTCTATCTGGAACCAAGACAAGTGGATTCCTAACAGAACTTTGATTCCACACATGGTGATGTCCTTACATTAACTGCATCGTGTTGGTATCAGTATACGGGTACAAGGACACCTCACTACGAATGATTTTCCTAACATACCAGCCTTGTGGGTACATATTGACACTAATTTTGATCTTAATTTAAATACATCAATCTTTGTTCCCAAAGGACAGCAGCCGAATAAAGGATGGAACAACCGATGAGACTTCTCAGTCTTGTGTTACCTCTTGTAGCACTGGTGCTAGTGTGTGCCAGAGCACATCCAACCGAAGCATCACTGAAGATAGCTGAGAAGCTGCTGAACGAAGCCTTGAAGAAAGAGATCGACGACGAGTTGAGAGATGCCATGAGTAAGGGTAGCAATGAGGCAGAATTGCCTGGCGGCAGCGATGCCGACTCGTTGGAGGAATTTCTCGAAGCTGCAATCAAAGAGATGAAACGGGACTCTTCACCTGACCATAGAGGGACTGGCGGTGCAAAGGACAGCAGCTTGGTCGGTCTGGGCAGCAAACGGATGGGAAAAAATAAAGCCAAGAGTGGTATGCTGGACAGCAAAGCTAAAACAACTCAGAGCTACTTACCAAAGAAACCTGGGTTGCCATCCGGACAGAAAAGAGAAGGAGCAGGTGACAAGAAGCTGCCAGGAAGTGTAGCAAGTGACAAGAGACTGATGCCGGAAGGCAGTGAGCTTTTGCTAAATGCATTAGGAATACCTAAAGAGGACGATGTCAGTGACTTCCAGATGTATCAAGCAGATCTTGATTCGTTGAAGCAATTAGAGTCATTGCGAAAGCAGCCGGTTAGCAGTCTTGTCACGGGCACGTCTCACAACATGGCGCAGTCGGCTGTGGCCCAAAAATCACACGAGAATGAACTCGATTCGAAGCTACCGCAGACGAAAAATGAGGAGTGGCAGAAAATGAGCGATGATGAACTGGCCTCAAAGATGGACGAATTCTACAAAATAGTACAGCAATACGCGGATAAGAACGAAGCACCAACAGAGCCACTTGATGAAGCATGGGGTACGTAAATTTGATAATTTCAGTTCCATACTTGGTACGAACAACTGGGAGCATCTTGCGAGAGGGACAACACCCCTGACCATGGCGCTGTGAGGAAGGGCAAACGGGGGTTTTCTTCACTGCACCCTACCCCAACCTTATGACTGGTCTCCATATACTGCTGGGTAAACTTGTAGAGGGGATCCAGAGGTAGGAACGAGTCGAGTGTTAAACCGGGACTTTGCGCACACTGTGACAAATAAAGCCACATGACATGGAGTAAGCTGAGTCGAATGGGCTTTTATTCCATAAGCCTTGTTGGCGTGGCAACGTCATTGGATCATTAACGCAAAACTGTTGTTATGAGGAATTTTTTTTATTGCATTCTTAGCTGCACATGGCTTTAATGGAGCAGTTCAATCCGTAAGAAGCGTCGATAAGAAGTATACAATAAGTATAAGATCATTTTTGCATCAACACTTTGTGCTCTATTGAAGGACAATGGGTAGGGTAGAGAGTCTTATAGAGACCTTGAGAGAGAGAGAGAGAGAGAGAGAGAGAGAGAGAGAGAGAGAGAGAGAGAGAGAGAGAGAGAGAGAGAGAGAGAGAGAGAGAGAGAGAGAGAGAGAGAGAGAGAGAGAGAGAGAGAGAGAGAGAGAGAGAGAGAGAGAGAGAGAGAGAGAGAGAGAGAGAGAGAGAGAGAGAGAGAGAGAGAACATTGTAAGGAAAAGAATTTATCAACTGACTGACTAGCCATGGCCGTAATACACACTTCAATATCGTCCACTCTGATAAGGTAGAGGATTTGAGTAGAGAACGGACTATCTGAGGTTATGATTCTGAAATAAACAAAGAAAAAATGACTCTTAGACGACGTGCATTGTGGAAAAATGATGCGAGAGAATAACAGAGCGAATGCAGATTAAGCAGAGACATGAAGAGGCATTTAATCAATGGGGAGGGGAATTAAGGAAGCGTTGAAGCAGGCCTAAGTTTAGTAACTGGATAGGTGCAGCAAAAATAAGTTTTATCATTGATCGAAGTTTTTTATGCGATAACGTTAATCGCATGTTTATGGCATTTTTACAAGAAAAAAAGCAACTTTCACAGAACCTGCAGGGCGCAAACCACTCCTCTTTTACAGATTGGAAAATGATTGTAGAAAAACGGCTAATTGTGGAGGAAAGTTTTGCAAATAAGTTTATTGTCTCTTGAGCAGTAGGCTGCTTCAGTTCTTATTGGCATTTGTGTGAGAAGATGAGATTTTATCGACGAAGGAAGAGTCTTTTCTGGTAGTGCAATGCTTTTGGCGATTGGATTGAGAATAGCACACCAGCTGCAAGCTGCAATATGATTCTATCTTTCCTATTTCCAACTTGACATTGACTTGAGAAGAATCTTAAATGGTTTTCAAATGGTACGAATTGAATTGCAGAACAATCCTTAAAAATCGCTGGATGGAAATTGAATGTTTGTGGCAGTGTGGCCGAGTGGTTATGGCGCAGTTTTGCGAGTCTTTTGGGTCTATTCGCGTAGGTTCAAGTCCCGTTGTCGGAACCATTAATCACAAGCCAACAGCCCACTGAGCTATTCATCCTACTGAGGTCGGTAAATGCATACTCAGAGGTAGCTCTGAAGGCACAAGCAGCAGTGCCGCAGCCCCACATCAGCTGTATGGCTGCCTATGTAAGCCTGCATTAATGAATAAAAAGAAATATAAAGAAGTGCAATAACTGAAAGGGTGCACATTGCTAAGCACAACGCCGTCAGATAGACAGCCCTTGACTGTAGCATTCACTGTAGCATTCACTGTAGCATTCACTGTAGCCTGTACAGATTCAAATTCAGATTCATTGTGGAAAGCAAAAAGAAGCAGTTATGGGAGCCACCCTATTGATGAAATCTGTGATTGAGGAACTTCGAAAAATTTTGATTCTGGTCCTGGCCTTTTCCCTGTACTTCATGCTCCATGTGCTGTCTTCAATGTCTGTTTGGTTCGTTTTAGTGTAGTCCTTCTAAAGCCAGTTGTGTACGAAATTATGGCATGTTAATTCAATGCTACAGTATATTTCTATGGTTATCTTTCCATGCCATTCCTCTCTTCCCAAATATTAATCAGAGGTACTTTACTTCGTTTAACCTTCAGTCTTTCACAAAGCGTTTTCTGCCTCTATCACAGAAGATCAATACGGAGGTCTGGTGGCTAGACAGCGAGTACTCCCACTTGATCAACCAATCAACATGAGGTCAAAGGGTGCTACCCATTTGAAGAGGCAAGCATGGTTGCAGCAGAAGAGGGGGAATGACAATGCCCAGTTGCAGCAAGAGCTCCAGCAGTTAGCGGAGTCTCTCAAGAAAGGGTCCCAGGACACGGCTGAAAATGTGTTTCCTTCCATTGGAAAATGGTTTCGCATTGAAAGAGCCGCTGGAAGGTCTGGAATCCCCCTGAACGGAGGCAAGGGCCAGAGAAGGACAGGTAGAAGACGTCACAGAGTCGCGAATGCGTACGATGAGGTGTTCCAGAAAGGTGATGTGAGAGATGCAGACGGGGACTTCCCATGGAGCAAGTATTTCGGAAGAGGTAACCACAACCTGCAAGGCAGATCCTTGCCTGGCAACATGGATTTCCAGGAAACGGAGCGAGATGCAACCGAATCCCAGGAAGAAAAATTCATGGACGAGATAGAGGCGCGCGTTGCTGAACTTCAACGTCGAATGGAGGCAACAAGCGACCGCAGGCGAGGCCTGAGAGCGGAGAAGCTTAGAATGTAAACACAACAAGAGCTATTGGCATCAGAACTCAACACATCAACCGAATTCAGTGGCAGACTTTGTCGAGTAATAGTTATTTAAAGGATGGTCAGTTATGAAGATGTGGTTTGCATCTAAAAACGTAAATAATTAACTTCAATGTAAGAAGTTTCAAGAATTCTAGGGTATGGTTTATCATATTATTAATAAAAGATGTAAAGTTCCCTTGATTAATTGATTATTATTATTTCGAAAAAGGTACAATTCCTGTTTCGTATGCTCTGCCTTTCTCCTGTACGGATTTTGCGTCTGTCAATTTAAACCATTTCTGGTGGCTGTCAGATTTCAACGCTAAGCTGTTACCCTTCATACTCTCCCAAATTCCTGCAGCTGAAAACAATGACGATGATTGATCGTGATGATAATGATGATTATTATGATGATTGCAATGATGATGGTGATGATGATTGCAATGATGGTTATGATAATTACAATGATGGTGATGAAAGCGATGATGATGGTGATGAAAAAACTGATGATGATTGATTGTGATGATTGAAATGATGATGGTGATGGTGATTGCAATGATGATTATGATGATGATAATGATGATGATGCTGATTGATGAAAAGTACCATTCCTGTTTCCTGCCTTTCTCCTGTACGGATTTTGCGTTCGTCAATATAAACCATTTCTGGTGGCTGTCAGATTTCAACAATAAGCTGCTCCCGTCATACTCTCCCAAATTCCTGCAGCTGAAAGCCCGTTCTGAGAGAGGTGCAAAAACCGACGCTGTACATTTGATGATAACTCCAATCGTTACCCTAAAGAGATTCGCATTTTTCTCAGTTACAATAGATCAGGGACATAGGAGCCAGGGGGGCCAGAGAGACCATGCCCCCGACTACTCAGCCAATCATGCAAAAGTGCTCCTTCGAAATCTGAAATTGCTTTTTGTATGATCATTCTTTTGCCGAAATTCTCAATGTAAGACAAGACCCAGAAAGATGTTTTCAAAATGGCATTCTATGAGGATGATTGTCAGCATTGTTTTCATCAGCTTTGTATTGTACGTGGTCAGAATTCGTTATCATAGGCCATCTTTATTGTTTTGGAACAGGCAGTTTTCGACCTCCCCCCCCCCCCCCCCCCTCCGCCACTTTTTAAATACTTCCTATGTCCTGGTTACATCAAGATGCGTTCGCCCAAGACCCAGTCAGACACATGGCGCAGTACACTGCAGCACTTCCTAGCCTCTTAAGCGTAGATTTTCAATCTCGCTTTGATTCTAATATTTTCCTCATA
The DNA here is from genome assembly GCA_964026355.1 of Pseudorhiza aurosa. Classification (NCBI taxonomy): domain Eukaryota; kingdom Metazoa; phylum Cnidaria; class Scyphozoa; order Rhizostomeae; family Lychnorhizidae; genus Pseudorhiza; species Pseudorhiza aurosa. The sequence continues at coordinate 1,401,440 of OZ032125.1, read as the reverse complement.
ATGAGGCGATCGACAGCTGCAACCGATCAGACAAATCGCAAGAACAGAACAAATCCAGGCTTGGAAGTAATTGAAGACCAAACGAAAATCTAAAGCAATAATTCAATTTTGCTGGTTTTCATTGCAAAGCGAAAGGAATGTTTGCTCTTGGAAATGCAATGTTAAAACAATGAAAACATCTGATCGACAAAAATTTCCACCTTTGAACAATCTAATCAAACAGCAATGCGCTTTGCTTTTCAACAACATTAAACACGTTTGGATACGCATCACGGATATTGAGAACAGCCTGTTTTTAGGGGTGATCTGCTGGGATTTTTTTGCATTCAGAAGCTAATCACCAGAGCACATGGCATTTAACAATATGTAAATTGGTTGTTATCTCAACATGTTCACTCCTTTGACATAACTAAATCAATCATCTTCGATTTTTTCGAAAGAGAGCCTTATTTGCGATATTTTTATGCCGCTCATTGCACCTATGTTTTTGACATAAGGGGTATGTTAGAAAGGGAGGTTTTTTGTTGCATACTCGATTTCGAGCGTAGCAGAGACCAGATATAGGGCTCTGAGTTCTTTCTATAGGGTAGTGCATCTCAAGTGGTTGGTTTCCAGTTGCCTTCCTCACCAATGGCATTTCTATTGTGAAACGTGCAGGATTCGAACTCAGAACCCCTGTTATGAGTCCGCAAGCGTATCCACTGCACTATGGCAACGGTACTTTGATAGACCCTTCGTAGTAGTAAAGTTAAGTATAGTACAGGATAAGGGCGTCGAGGAGTACAAAGCTACGGAGCTATCATCATAAGGCATGGCGCTTTGAGGTAATGTGGCTAATTGCTTTCACTATAGCATTGTACCTCTAGCCTTTCGCTATGTAGCCATTTGCTATTGGGAGAACAGATAAAGGGTATCCAAACGGGAGCTAGTGTCCCTCGAACCCTGGGCCTTCAGCATAGCCGACGCATTCTAGCCACCATGCCAGCCAAATGTATTTGCTATATCAAGCAAATTTACCCCATTAAAGGGGACAGTGCAGAAACCTCCAAGTTGGTGTCCCTGGATATCGACTGCCAAAAGTGATCTCAATTCATTTTTGTCTGCTCGTAACCGATTCTGCAACCAATTTCCCACGAAGCACATTTGAGGGAAAGACTCGATGAATAATAGCCCCATTAAAGAGCAAAGAGTACGCTTTGGAGGAACCAGGCTAGGTAATGTTCTTACTCGATATTGTCTGACATGTTTTGAGAGCAAAATGCCAGCCCCTAGCAATGACATTCACTGCGTAGTACAAAGGATAGAAATTGAGATAGGTGTTGCTATTTCTTAAAAAATGGCGAGGAAAACCTTTGACTTGAATTTCTATGATCGAAATTTGATACCGACTCAACTTTGTTTGAGACGCCTCAGTCATGCTCTGGTACTCTTGCTCCGATGCTCTGTCTTTAATGCTCCTTTGACTGTTCACTTCAATACTCTGAAAAGTCTCACACAAGATGCCCTGGCATTCTTTCTCGGCACATTGCTTCTCTGAAGCAATTTTTTTTGTTCGCCTCTCATTTCAGAAACCATTCTTTTGGGACATTTTTTTTCAGGTGCAATTTTTTTTGGGACGCCTCCTTCTTCAGACGCCAGCATTTTCAGACAGATTTATTTCGGGTGCAGTTCTTCCGTTTCTGATAAACGTATCACCAACGGCTTCAAAAGTAGCAAGAGATCAGCATGAAGATTTTGCATACCTGAGACTCTGTCGACTAGCTTGGCATCTTCTTTATATTCTCCTATCTATCATTCATGCTGTCACAACTGATGCTAATTCATATGATAATGAATAAGGAATGTGCAAAGGATGACTGTTCCAAAGCAAAACGAGGTCATCGCCCTCACGAGGCTCTTGGCTAAATGCGGCAACGTCGAATCGGCTACAAACACAAGGAAATTCGTCTCCAGATCACAGAACGTATTGTTTGACTTAACGGCTTGCACTGTAAAGTGAAACAGGCCGGATCCATCGAACTTGATCCTGCTCTTCTTTGAAATAGACATACAGTTAGTGCTAACCTTGTTCCTAATGATGAAATCTTTGCGCCCGTTCACTTCTTTGATGCAGTAAGGGGATGCAAGGCTCAATCTCACGCTGCTGCCATCGATTACATAGAGCTGGGGTTCAAATAGCTCTGGGAAGAATACTTGGTACGCTCTCTGAATGCAGTCTGAGTGTTTCGGATTGTCTGAGACCGTCATATTGATTGTGCAAGAGCATTGCAATCTAAAAAAGATTGTCAGAATCGGTGCAATCCAATAAATATGAATGAACACATAAGTAAATGAGTGAACGAATGACTGAATTGGAGAATTAATGAGTGAATGAAGAAAGGGGCAAATAAATGAATGAATAAATGAGTGAGTAAATGAATTAGTGGGTAAATGAATGAATGAATAAATCAGTGAATGAATAAATGGGTGAATGAATGAATGAATGAGTGAGTGAGTGAGTGAGTGAGTGAGTGAGTGAGTGAGTGGATGAATTAGTGAATGAATAAATATATGAATATATAGATGAATTAACTAATTCATCAACCATTTAATCAAGGAATGAAGAGTAGGATGTGGGCAAATGACCTCTGCACTGAAATCGAAAAATTTACTTTTCAGAGAAGGACTGCTGTATCAATCAATGAAACAAAACTTTGCGCTTGACATACCTACTCAGCTTGCCTTTGCACTGCTTAAGTCTGGCAACATCTCTGCTTATCTTGTAGCTATCTCTGTGCATGGGCCTACTCGGATCCGCGTTATAGATGTTCGGTGTCAGTGGAATGGCTTTTCCAAGGTGTGACGGTGGCTGGTAATTGTACGGCAAGGTTGCTATGCGAGGTATGTCCTTGCAATCAGCAGGGTTTCCGTACAACCAGGTCTTCTCATTCAGGGACATAGGGTACTCGAACTTGAGGTGCTTCCCTGGGGGGCACCCCCCTTGTATTGTTATCTTCTTGTGTGACCCTCTGCAGCTTGAAGGTTGGGTAGTCGCGTATATGTTGAGTAAAGACGTGCCAGTGCTGTGTATCTTTTGGGTTAAGAGTACCCTGATTGTCATTTGACTCGATCTGATGTGTGACACGGTTTGAAGTTTTACACGCGATGGCTCAATCCGCTGTATAACAACCGGTGGTAATTCATCCAGATATGGCGTGATCGGCATTGATTTTGTCAGCGATAGGGTAATGTTGAACTTAGTCGTGTGATTCGCATCTAGAAATATCGTCGTCCCATTCAGGCCATGGTATTCGATGTTAAAACGACATTCGTTGTTATTGCTACGAGCTGATCTGATTTTCCGATATCTTCTTTTGGAGATCACACACGAATAATTAAAAGAGGAACGTCCAATCTTTTTATCGTTTCCCATCTTTGTCCAGTATGTCTTGTTTTTTGCTACTCTTAGGCTTCCAATTGCATCGAGTACACGCAGAAAGGCAGGCGTTTTTCCAGCCTCACTGGTGTAATTACCGCCACCCCCAATTTCGTAAACCCTTGTATGGCTGAGCGGTAGTAGGACCACTCTCTTTCTTGTGCATACCTCGTCTCCTCTTGAATCAATTAACATTGCCAATTTTGCATGAACCTGTCTCGTCTTTCCGATCAATTGATGCTTTGAGCAATTGGCCATCGCAGTCTTTTCTCCATCAGCAAGCCAATAAATCCAGCACGATGCTTTGATGTCCAGAATAGCGAATGTCTGACCGATTGTTTCAGGATTCCACAAATCACATTTGCCACCAAACTGGATAGAAATAAGTAAAGACATTTAGTTTCCAGCTGGTCGTTTGGTACTGCATTCTATCATTCATTGAATTTTATCACTTCTATTGAATAACATCGTGGTGTATTTCATACTATTTCTACCAGTGCTAGGTGCCTTATATATATTATTGTACTGGATTGTATTGCATAGTTTTGTATTGTATTGTGTTGTATTGTATTTAATGGTATTACATTGTGTTTAATCGTATTGTATTGTATGTAATTGTGTTTCATTGTATTGCCTTATAGTGAGTGTATTGTGTTGTATGGTATTGTATTGTATTGCATCGTAGGCATTTTGTTGCACTGATATTCGGTGGAAGGTATTATGTGATACTTCATCCAATTGTATTGCATGCATTATGCTTCTTTTCATTGCATTGTACTATACGATGTTGTAGTATATTGCATTGTATCATATTGTATTTCACTGCAAGGTTTTGTGCTGTATTGTCTAATATTTCATTGCATTATGCTTTATTTTCTTACACTGCGTTATGCTTTATTTTATTCCATTGTATTATGCTGCATTGCATTATATTGTATTATATTGTATATTATTGTATCATATGACATTGTTTTAAATGGTATTTTGCTTTCTTGTATTATATATTGCTGTATCGTATCAGATTCTATAACGTTGTATTGTACTATATTGTATTATAGCTCATTATATTGCATTGTATTGTATTATACTTTACTGTATCGCATTGCATCGTATTATGCTGTATTGTGTTAAATTGTATTGCCTTGTATTGTGCTGTATTCTATTGTGCTGTTTTTATTGTGCTGTTTTTATTGTGCTGTTTTTATTGTGCTGTATTCTATTGCATTCTACCGTATCATTTCATTTTAAAACAGCGTCACATTCTGAACTTTATTTATCCATCGACCAGCACAAATGGAAGATTTCGTTAGTAATGCGGTTGAGATTATTGTGAAATACCTTGGCGCTTGACGTGACGATGTTGAAAAGTGATTCCTTAACTTGGTGTAAATCGAAGAAACAGTTCCTGAACTTTTTTATCTTCATGTTTTGCCTCGTGATTACCGAGTCGTATTCTTCGGTGTTCCAGCTGCAAAGATGGACATTTGGAAACTTCGCACTGTTGCACACATCATCAAACATCTGCTTGAACTGTTGCATGCTGCCATGAAATTGCATTTTCAAGCTCACTTTGACGTCTGCAACTGCGCTTGCTGTGGCAGAAGGCAATGCGATGTCGTCTTTATCTAGGCTTAATGGCTGTGATGTACCAGCCAGCTGTAAAACAGCATGACTGCAGAACAAATAGATTCCGTTTCTGTTGAAAAAAGAAACAATTTGGTCTCCACCTCTGCAGATCTTTTCACCGTCAAGCATGCTTGATCTAAAGACAGACGCTGAAAATACTGCCACGCTTTTTGTAGTTATGGCGAATAACGAGGTGCCATTTTGCATTGGACAATCTGCTGTTACTATTTTCGTGCCATATTCTGCGAGAAAAATTCTCCTAAAGATATGTCCTGCATCTGTAGATAGCCAAATCTGAAAAAAAAGTTCATTAACTTGAAAGTGTTTCTCTCCCGAAAACGTAAAACAGTGGTTATGGTGAGTATGATAGCAATACTATAAATAGAGATAGAGACAAATAGAAAAATCGTTATATTGACAAATAGAAGGAAATAGGTAAATCAGCGGCAGTCATGATTATATCACTATACCACTGAAAATCGACAATTTTGATTGAAAATCAAAGGTCACCGAGAAGGAGTCGTATGTATGCCGATGATGATCATTATATGATGATAATGATATTGATGAGGAAGATAGTGATGATAATGATGGTGATAATCATGGTGATGATAATGACTATTGTTATTACAATTATCTTTTTTATGATAATGATGATGATGATGATGATGATGATGATGATGATGATGATGATGATGATGATGATGATGATGATGATGATGATGATGATGATGAAGATGATAATGCTTACTGACCTCCGAATCGTCGTAGAGCACAACTGCTGGTATGGCAGTGAGAAGTTTCAGCTTCGGGTCTTTCAACCTTTTAGTCATTAAAAATGGAATTGATTCCATAGCAACAGAATTCCTTTCGGGGATCATTTGAAACCCAACTACCATAGTCTTTTGTGGCTAGAGAAAAGGCAACTGGTTGAGCATGGTCAGGAAATGCAGAATGCTGATTTTTTACCTCAGGAGGCGCCTAAATTCATGTAAGAAGAGTGCCGATTTCAAAGCAGATAAAAAGAATCAGTTTTTCATGCCACTGATAAAAAAGTCCCATATAATATGAAAAAGTAAGTTATTTTCTAAGTTACTTGATATGTTAATTCTTAAGATCCCTAAAAAGAATCAGGGCATGATTTGAGCATATTAAGTGAAAGCAAACTTCATGCAGGTCTTTGCGGTATGCAGATAAAAAAAATTAAACGTTTAATGCTCGTTTGATTAAAATGAATTAGTTAGCTTTTCTTTGGATGTTTCTTGTTTGTTTCGTTGAACAGGTCCTGGATAAATAGCAGAATATGTATTCTGAACAAGTGAATATATATAAATATATAAATGTCACTTATTGTTATCATCATAGTAAGAAGATTGATGAACATTACCATCCGATCGACTTATTATGCATTTTCCTGTAGAAACAAAGACTGGCTGCATCCAGAATTGTTGACTTTGTAAAATAGATTTTAGACGATACCTTTATATAAACGGATATTTCTTTTTGTTATCAACTTTTAACATATTGTAGATTTTTTCAAGTTACCTTAGATACACATTTATTTATTTCTTATCAACTTTTAATATCTATATTTTTCTAAATTTTACCATTATATACACATTTATTTATTTTTCTTGTTAACTTTTGATATAGATTTCTTTTTAATTGTAGTTTTTTATACACATTTTTTTCTCAGACAAGCCATTTGTAAACTGCATAGTTATAAAGAGACTCACATTTGTATGTTTAATGTTTTTATAAATAAGAAGTTAAAAGAAAATTTTTATTATCATTGTTAAAAAGGCGGGGACAACGCAAAAACCTCCACATGGGTGTCCCTGGATATCGACCGTCGAAAATGATGTCAACTTATTTCCTGTCGGCTCGTAACCGATTCTGCAACCACTTTCCCTCAAAGCACATTTGAAGGAAAGGCTCGATGACGAGGCTTAAAAAGGCAAAGAAATGCAAGAAAGATGATGGAATCAGAATGAAGATGAAAAGGAGGACTAAATCTAAGATGTGTGAAAGAAATATGTAAAAGCAAAGGAGAACATGAAAAAAAGTAGGATACTGAGAAATCTTAATCAAAGACTTAGAGTGTGTTTAGGGCACACATTGCAGGCTTCTTCCCTTCACAAACATACAACAATTTAAGTTCTAACAAGATAAAAAAGCTACCTTTCCTGCAGTTGCTGCAACAATATATGTTTGTCTTTCGCTGTCAATTTGTCCTGAGAAATGCTTCACTTTTTGGAACCAATCAGGAAGAAAGCAATGCTGCCATTTTCTGTAGGGTTTTGCTCCAAGCACCAATACCAATGACGCATTCACAAGTCGAATCAACACAGCGATATCGTACAAATTCAACTGGATATCATTCAAGCAGTTTGGGGATAAGGTGACTGACACAACTTCTTTGACCTTTAAAGAAGGTAGTTCTACCTGGAATTGATGGAAACAAAAGATTCAAATGCAAATGTGAAGCCAGAGGGAGGCAGGGGCTGCATCCCCCCGTTGGGGAGCGCTATTCCTGACATAGTCCTACAAGTGTCACAAAAACAACATTGGTAAGGCAACGAGAAGCAAACTAAAAGCCCTATTCCCCTAGAAAAATCTCAGAGCCCTATCTCTGGTTTCTGCTTAGCTTGAATCGATAATGCAACGAAAGTGAAGATAATAAAATGTGATACATCGGAAATGAACTTACTATAGATTCTCTTTAGAGACATCCTATTTTGTTCCTTGCCGATGCAAGATCAGGTAAAGAGGATGACCCGACGCAATATCACTTATGGAACTAAATTAAAGCACACCTGCTTTTGAGGTCGGTCCTGTTTGTGTCAAATGAGACGCATGCTTATTCATAAAACGAGCTGCTGGTTTTTCAGGAAACGCTTTGCTTTGGATTCCGACCTTGTTGCCCAAAAGAATGAGCTTCTGGCTTCGACAAGACAAGAGCGATGAGAAAAGTCTCAAATATTTTCAAATAAATTTTTTATATGAACCGATACTGTTTTGGTTTCAATCCTAGTTGAGTAAGGTCGCTGATGTTGTGGATTGCTCATCAGTACCCACACATCGTGTATGCCCTGGCAAGGTGGATGCTCTTAGATAGCTGGATGCCCTTTCCAACACTGCTGCAACTGTAACACCCTACCCCCTCCCCATTTACTTGGCCTTTAGACTGGCACTGGAATTTCCACTGGCTGGGTTCAATTTGTTTCTATATCACGAACGACAGACCTTTCATGGAGATGACTTGCATCTGATGTCGAAATAAAAGATGATTTTATCTTACTTTGAGATCGATTACTCGTCTTCTTTTTTTAGTCTTTCCGCTTGATAGCATTATCAAGTTGCTGTTGTTGTGGAAAATCAGGAAATCATTGTGAAAAATGACGTGATTTTGAAGACTTAAACTAGGTATATTTGTGACTCTCTCCCATTTCAGCATTGTCAGTTGATGCCTAGCAAACGCAATTCCTGCTGGAACACCTAATAAAGATAAAATAGTTGTATGAATCAATTTCTCAGCAAACTTAGAGCTCATGAGACAACCTGCATGGAACAATTTTTTTGTTGGATGCCTTTACATTCAATGACGGCCTTCATTCTGCTCGGTAGCAAGCTATGTAACTTTTTGTTCAAGTGTTTCAAGTGTTTTTCATACCTTGAAGGTTGCAGATTTAGTGAATCCAACTTTCTGTGCTATTTTTGCTTAAGGCAGCCCAGGCCTTAATGCTTTATAACAACTCTCTCAATAAGAAAAAGTTCTCGAAATCTAGCCATGGTCAGATTTTGAGAATTTGCTAATAGAAAAAGATGATATATGCATATACCTATGCCCAAATTTTTGAAAAAGAGTAGAAAAGTTTGACTTTTATTGATGTCAGATTTGAAATTCGGGCTAAAATCTTTTTATGAAATTGGACAGCCTTGCTCAGACCTCTCTATATGGCCAAAGATTTAGGCCCATCGTTGCCATACTTTTAGGAGGTAACTGTATTTTGTAATAAATTTTGATTCTTTTTTTTTATCTTAGATTCAAGTGAGGAAAGATGTTTGAATTTTAGCATCACCTTTTTTGAAGTATGAAGGATTCCGAGGAAGAACAATAACTAGATCTTGGTTGCAGTGGTTTTTGTATAGCTTCCATTTTGCTTTATGATAAAATGATGCAAGGCTTATATGATTTGCCGCAATGTCTGAAAAACTGGGTAGGTGTCCGAGACGAACCAAGCTCCCTTCAAATAGTAGCTGTCTGCTGCTTGATACTGCAATCCAAAGCTTGAAACAATAACTGACTCCAACTTTCATAGTAGAGAACTGCTGCTCAAAGCTAAAAAGAGCATTCTCACTTTTTTGAGACAATTTCGTCCAGAGACTTGCGTTCCTTTCTCTAGATAAGCTATGCGTTGTCGAATTTAGTAAATCGAGAACGAATTCTGGTACAACTGGCTGTTTTTCCTTAAAATTACAGCTTACTGATGTGTTAGGACTCGATTGGAACACAACTATGTCCGTTTTTTTCGTTTCTCTTTCTCTCCAGGTGAAATTTTTAGCAATTGCTCCGTGAGAAATGATGCAAGTAAGATTCGCTGCCATGTTTATGATCGCTGCTTCGCTGAATTTTCGTCGCTTGGATGACAAAGGTAGATCAACAAATATGAAGAAGAGAACTCCTAATGCAAAACATTTGAAGGAAACAGTTTTATTCATCTTTGATAGCTGTATCAATGATGATCTTGTCAGCAGCAATTACAACTAAACAGCGTGGCCTAGCACCTGCAAATCATAGTCACTATCAAACTCAAATTCTAATGGCGACAAAGACCAGGCATTCAAACCAAAGCGAAACTTATGCAGATTAAAAAGAAGCATGCTTTTTTAAAATTTGATGACAAGGATTTGTAATAATTTTTTTAGTTTTGAAGGCTTTAATTTCAAAGATCAAATTTTGCTGGAAATGACGTCAGCAGGCGGGAAATTTAGTACCTTTTTTGGCTCGTTTTGAAAATGAGGTAAGTGGTGACTCGAACGAGGCTGCAAGGCCTCGTCCTCACATGAGCTTTGTTGATGGTTGATGAACCAGTTGGCTTGTCTGAAACGTCCATGCTTAGCACAACTGTCAGTAAAAAGTTTTTAAGGACACTTCCAAAGCAGTCAGTATTCAAAAGAAATATGAGACTCGTGCAGTTCACAGCAGATGGCAAGAAGGGTGTTGGTGTGGAGGTAGACAAAGATGGTGCAATCGTAAACTTGTGCAAATTTGAATCATCTGTTCCCAACAACATGCGAGAATTTCTGGAAGGAGGGTCCAAGATGATTGATATCGCAAAAAGGTACACCCGTAAGCCATTTATTTCTTTGTTTCAGGGGAAGTACTGTTCAAAAAATTGCTGCTTTCTTGAAGACCAATAGCAAATGCGTGGCTGTTGATTGATATCATTGGCACTTTTGGTCATTTTGCAGAGTTGCCATGCTCTAAAGGTTCACAAACTGGATACATCTTACGGAAGCACTTTTAAATCTACCAATTACAGAGATATGGCATTTAAATATTTGTGCCCCCTCTGCATCTAGGGGGCGTAAATGATGATTATCCTAGCATATGTTAACACTGATGCCTAATTTTCCTTTTGCATGTTCAACAGAGCTCTTGAGAGCAAAACATCTCTGGTTGATAGAGCAAGTGTGCAGTTGAAAGCCCCTGTCAACCCCACCAAGGTTATTGGTATTGGCATGAACTACACAGATCATTGTGCTGAGCAAAATGCCCCTATTCCAGCAGAGCCAATTGTGTTTGGGAAATTTCCAAATGCCATTCAGGACCCATATGGACCAATTATTCTACCAAAAGAATCCAGTGTAAGCTCAAATAATGTTGATACTTAATACTTTGCTGATAGTTCTTTCAATTGTCCTAATGACATAACTGTTTCTTCTCATTCAGCCGAATCCCCAATTGAGTAGGTTCGCAAATGCTGAATGATGATAGCTCTGTTGCACCAGCATCATGAATATTCTTGCTTAATAGTTTGCCTCATTTTACAGCCGGTGCCATTCCTTCAGCCAACCCTACCCATATTTCTGGGCCTAAGACAGGCACTGTATATGTAGTAGATGCACACTCCCTTGTGGCTGGGTTCACCACTGACACAACCATATTTCACAAAAGATTGGAAGCATAATTCTTTCATTATAGCATGAATGATGACTTTCTTATTGTCCATAAAAGACGCAACTGTATAATTCTACAATGTTCATACAAAAATCCAGAGATTTAGAGATAGAGCTTAGAAATTTACCTTGAGGTACAATAGTTACTACTAGCAGAAACTAAGAAAAATTTTGTAACCGAACCAAAGCGAAGGGAAAACCAGTCTGCAATTGGTAATTGAATTATGGGAAAATGATGCTCTACACAGAACTGAAAAAACATGTCTTAAGGGCTCTTTTTTATTTGGAAGAAATCTCATCTCCATTTTTATGGATTTTTCGTTTTTTTTGTGCATTTCAATTCCGCAGGTTCACCTAAATCCTCTGAGTCATCAAATTTTAGAGTTCTTCTTCAGAAAATGCCCCGCCTTGCCTTGTTTGAAACTGATTCCACAGCATGTCTCCTTTCCTAAAAAAATGAGAAAGCATTTTTTGGCTTTGCTACTTATTTCTCTCTGTTTTGTTATTCACAATGAAACAAGCGATGTTATTGCAATTCCTTTCCCTCAGATGCTGTGAATCTGGTACTATCATCTGAACTTCTTTTATCAATCTTTATGCATTGTTCTTGCAGTCTGTTGATTGGGAGGTAGAACTGGCCATCATCATTGGCAAAGATGGAAAACACATCAAGGTATTATCTCATATCTTCACTGCTGTCTATCATCTTCGTTCAAATTGAGTCAAAGTCTTATTGAGGTGAGAGCATGGTGGAGTATCTTGCAAAGGAGGTATTCTCGTGAGCCACTTACATTTTTAGGCAGTGTTGCTAGCTCCTTGTCTCCCTTTTTACTGCCTTTCATCAGGTAGCAGCATACAACTGAAGGTTGAATGATTTTTCTCCTGATTTCTGTCAGACAAAAAGGTCTTCCTGGTGGCGAATTATATTTTCCCAGTGATTTGTGCTATGTGAGAATCATGCTAAAAAGTATGTTAAAATCTATTAAAGATTAGTCAGTTTAAGCAAGACTCTTAGGTCTATGAATGATGAAGTTTCCAGTGAACTGTAAGTTAAAAGTTTTGAAGAAACGCTTTGAATTTGTTTTTTGAAGGAATCTGAAGTGATGGATTATGTGGCAGGATATTGTGTGGCACATGATGTTAGTGCTAGGGATTTGCAGTTAAAGAAAAATGGTGGCCAATGGCTGCTCGGCAAGACCTTTGATACGTTCTGCCCAATTGGACCAGCGATAGTGACACCTGATGAAATATCTGGTTTGTGTTCTTCATTTTTTCCCTTTTTCTCTTACCTTGATATACAAGCTCCTTGGGGCTTTTTAATTGTTTTGCATCTCAGGTTGAGGTATGTGCAGGATGCTGAGAAGTCACTCTTATGAACAGTGAACTTGCTCTTTATCTCAATGTGACTCTGCTTGTGATTTCTGGGATTCGTCTAAGTAAGATTATAAAACTAACTGTATTGCATACTCAATTTCAAGTGTAGCAGAAAGCAGAGACAGGGCTCTAAGTTTTTTCTAGGAAAGTGGATTTTAATATGTAACTAGTTCTTTCAATACTCGAAATATCACTTCCACGTCAAGCAACCATCAGAACCTTTCCCCGGCAATGACAATCCTTTAAGCCAACGTCAAGGGATTATCTGCTGCAAAGTTATCCACGGTTGAAGCAGCAGTGCACAATGGATGACTTACTTTGCATAAACCTGCATATAGCAGCAAAAGAATATGCGATCATGCGGAATAATGCTGTTTAGCAACACGGCAGAAGAAGAAGAAAGTATATAAATAAGATTATAAGACACCAGAAAGCTGCGCTTCTTGAGCAGTCACCTGGTTACTCCTCCCAATGTGACTATATCATATGATTTATATGCCTGGAATTGCAGTGTGGTTATGACACTCCTCATTTGAAATGAAATTAGTCAACCCTTCTGTGAAGCTCAAGCTGGTAACCGCATTGTCTGCCAATGAGGGATGCAGAAGTGAACCACCCCAATTATCCGATCTCCTAGAATAAACTTGGAAGTCTTGTCCCTGGTTTTTCTCATTTGCCAAATTGAATTTGCACTGCAATTTTGTCAAATAAATGGTGCTTGTGTGTTGAGGTACTCCTGACTTCAGCCTTGATAGAGCTAATAGCCACAAGATTGTTCTTTCGTCGCTTATACATTCTTGCTATGCTTACTTTTGGTGAAATCAAAAGTTTTGATAAACAAATCTATTTTCATTCATAGATGTTCATAATCTGGGAATAAGGTGCAGAGTGAACGGGAAAACAATGCAAGATTCTCGAACTAGTAACCTCATTTTCAAGACAAAAGATATTATATCATACATCTCAAGGTATGCATCTTTTTACCACAAAGTCAACCACTGCTTCTAGTTCACAAGAAGAAAGCTTTTCGGTCAATTGGAGCTGTCTTAGTAGCAAATCTTGTGTCATTGAAGGCAGGGTTTGACCATGAGTGAATGCATCCTTCCCATGTGGCTTTTGTGTATGTATACTGTTTCCCGTAAGTTTAATGATGAATAGATGAATTAATAAATGAATGAATGAAGAAGTTGATGAATGAATGTACTGAATAATTGCATGAATTGACGAACGAATTAAGTTATTGAATGAAAAGATTGACAAATAAATCAATGGAATGAGTGAATCAATAAATAGATCAAGAAATTATTGCTTTACTTCAGAAAACCTGCCATAGCTACTGCCAAGCATCCCAGTCTTGCCAAGCACCCATCCATCCACATTGCAGTCCCAAATCGAGCTTGATTCCCCATTGTCTGATTGGTTTGGGACATTTTTTTTGCCTTATATGATGATCAAGGCACCAAGTGCTACTTTTGAAAATATTAGTTGGCCAGTCAATGGTATTGGATTTATCACTACTTTTGAGGGTCTGTTGTAAATCAGCTCCTGCTGAAGGGCTTTCCTCCTTAATTGAATCAAATGAGATCAGAAGTTGTTGCAATTCTATGGATGGATTTCTGCCTCAGCTTTAGGAGCTTGTGAAGTGTAAGCAAGTGAAAGTTTTTCAACAAAATAAGCCTGCCTTGGATTTTCCATCCAGATTTGATGCCAATTTTAGATATGAAATTCTTTCACAAAATTTGTGTAAACTATTGACCAGTATCTATATATTGCAAGTTTAAAAAGCTGGCTGCCCCATTTAGTGCTTTTATGACAATTTTCAAAGAAAACATCACGTGTTCCTCCCCCCCCCCCCCCCCCCCCCAAAAAAAGCAAAGCATGTGTGTGAAGTATCAAATAGAGTTGTGGAGGTAGTATCAGAAAAAGCCACGAGAGGAATGATGGCCATTGTGATTTGGGCTTATAAATTATGTTTTGATTGGAGGCTTGAAGTTTCAGATCAATGACTTAAGCTTTGCATGTTGCGCTTACATGCTGGGCCTTGCATCTGGCACTTTCAAGGTAGTGTTTTTCACTGCAGATTTTCTTCCTTTTCTAGAAAGATTATATTTTTGGCTCAATGGTTGTATTTTGAGCATGTGACTTCTTTACTTTTTCGGCTATCTTCTTGCCTGCCTCGTTTTTTCCTGAATTACTTTTAATAATCTGCTCAAAAATCTTACAGAAACAAAAGTCCCATCCACCTATAGATATGAGGTAGGCTTACAAGCTTCAAGCTTCGTATGAGAATAATTTCAACGTTTTTGGGTTCAAATATTCATGGGTAAGGCATGGAACTAGAATTGTTTGATGAAAGGGATTTTCTATTAATTGCTGCCTTAACTCTTTGTAGATTCTTTTCTCTTGCTGCTGGTGATGTCATCATTACTGGAACACCCCCTGGTGTTGGCTGTTTCCGAAAGCCTCCAATTTATTTGAAGGTCAGTTCAATTAATGATGATAATTGATTCTGGTTTTAGTATTTTCTTATTTCATTTTTAATGAAAAATACAGCATTACTTTATAGATCGTCAATCATCAAGTGTCTCAGAATATTTTAATGCAATGCTGATGATTATATATGTGTATGCTAACACGCGTTTGCAGGCTTACAAAGTGCATAAACGTGCAAGATAATACTACAAGGAGCGTAGAAATAGATAGCAACCCCATGGCAATTCATAAGAAGCATGCAAAAATTAATCTTTCAAGCAACATTCATTTAATGCCTACAGTGAATTTTTTGACATTGTGACTGCGGGGGAATTTTCCTCTGCAGCTCCAGTTCCTTCCCACGTAGTGAGATGAAAATGCACCCGTAGCTGAGGGCCCCATCTTATTCCTTTTATCCTTTTATATGTAAAATGTCAAAGTATCGGAGGAGGAGGAGGAAGAAAATGGGCTGTTTTACTAGTGTCAGTCATTTTTTCATTTGAAATGTGTTTCCCGAACGAAATATTTTGTTGTACCCGAAGAACCTGTTGTGGCATCTTCCGAAATTGCCACCCCTTCGCGATTCCGGCCCCATATGGAAAGTTCCTTGATACGTGCGATGAGTGCTGAAAACTGAATTTCATTCTAGAATCAACTTTTCTCATTTACTAACCTTGGAAGGATGGGAGCTAGGTGGTTTTGTGGGCGATAGTTCAGGAGAGGATGTTGGACTTTGCTCCCGCGAGGGGTTAATAAAGCTTGCGGTTTACGCATGTTAAACGGAACAAGATTATACTAAATCACATTGTGTTGATTTAGGAAGAATTGTGTAAGATTAGAAAAAGATGTATTCGATTATAGCAAAGTGGGTTCTACGGATACAACTTGCATGTCTGTTGATTGATCAGAATTCATCACGTTCGCGTCTTACGTTGCAGCCTGGGGACGTAGTTGAATGCGAAATCGATGAGATTGGATCCATCAAGAACGAAGTGCTTGCGTCCAGTAAATTCTAGACTCTAATTTCATCCATGGTATGTTTCTCTTGATTTTATACTCTATTTCTATCAAGTTTCTCAAAATTTTGCGTCACTGAATTAAGCTAAGATTCGGATGAGGACGTAAAACTAAATTGGTTCGTGACTCAGTTCTTTGCCCGTTACCAATAGGTGTCGCTGACTCTACCAGGCCTAGAATTGAGAGAAATCAAAGAATGCGATGATGTACGAAACTGAAGCAAGTGTTTAATTTTTCCAGAATTAGGCCAACTGTTGAAGTGGTTAAGCGTGCGTACTCTTATGGAACCCACCTTCTTAGAGAAATTTCAGAGCCCTGTCTCTGGTTTCTGCTAGGCTTGGATCGAGTATGCGACACATTTTTATTGGAAAAAGACTTTGTACTTGCATGAAGTGCTTGCTGATTGCTTGCATTTCACTGCGATTGCTTGAGTTGAGACGGTTGCATTTTCAACTTATGTCGATTATGAAGATTTTAAAAGTGTTTAACAAGTGGTTTTCAAGTGCAGTTTTATCATTTTCTTCCAAAATTGCAGATTTTTCTACTGGCTTCCTTCTGACCACATGGACCCGTTAGCACGATTCGCTTTTCGCGATTCTCTCAATCCACCACAACAACAATGAAGTCAAACTCTTCGAATATTTAGTATTGGTAAGGTCTTTTCCGTACCAATTTAATGATAATTTGATTTAACCTAGCCAAACATGATACTAAAAGAAGAAATGAAAATTTTCTTAGCTATAAAGCTTTTGTTTTACACTTGTATTTCATCAGATAATTCCAACTTTTCCTTATCAATTCATTTATGAATTTCTGTAGAGACCTCAATTAACCCCCTTTTTGTTAACGTTGCCGTTCTACATACTACAGTGCCTAAGCTACTCCAGTCTCCACTATCATGTCACTAGACTGTGCATTCCTCTGCTTAAAATTTCTTGAAGCCCACTCTTCTTTATCTTTGAAGTTTCAATAATGATTCTTGTATCTGTTATTTTGTTGCCAAACATCTTGTATTAGACTATTATTCTATATAGTATGCATCCAGGTTGGGTTTTCTCGCCTATTTTCGTCCAATATCGTCCAACGCAAATGTTTGATGATGACGATGTTCTGTATAAAGATTGTATTTAACACTAAGAAATAATAATTATGATAATAAAGATATAATTACCAGTGAGTACAAATGTACGAAAATGATGATCAGTATGAATTGTGACATGTTGTGGTGAATAATGATAAAAGTAATAATTGGTGTTGGGATTAAAACTGTGGCCAACAAGCACAGTGGCTACAGTCTGCAACTTCGGGTGAACTGTTGATCGCTGTCAACCATCTTACATTTCTTTGTGCATGTTTTGTGATGAATTACATTCAGAGGCGTAGTTTGCCTGTAGGGGCCATGAATGTCAGATCAATCCAATGTGCAAAAAACACTTCTAGTAGAAGGCATGAAGAACTATAACATCGAATTCATGGGCATTCAAGAACACAATCTCAAAGAAGAATGTCTTATGGACTTCACGGCAACAGATGAAAAATGAAGTACAACATATTTGTTGTGGGACCAGAGAACAATTAATTGGAGTGGATGCTAACCTCCAGACCACCTTGGAGAAAATAAGTGATAGAATAGGCGAAGCGGATAAAGACGTAAAGGACTCCACAAGAAAACTCGCATTTCAACATCAGACACAGCTACTTTCAAGCATGAAAAACGGCAATAAATGGCATACGCAGCAGGCACCTTCTCATGATCATGGGATATTTTGATGCAAAAACAGGATCAGGATGCCAAGAGCTTCCAGAATGCATGGGAGAATATGGAAAAGGACTACGAAACTAAAACGGGCGGCAGCTTTTAGAGATGTGTTACAGTAACCAACTATTCTTAACCAACACTAAGTTCATGCACATGTAACGAAGCCCACAAGAGCAGAGACTCTCAACAAAAGGATGCGATTTCCACTACTCCCGCTTCCATTATTTCAATGACTGCAACTATTCTAACTCTTAAAGTCTGTTGTACTTGATGCTCCGTCCTCACAACTTCCCCTACCCTCCTTCTCTTGCTTCTCCCAAATCGAAATATAAGATAAAAAAGAACTGCTACAAATCCATCCATCTATCCATCCATCCATAAATCCATCCATCTATCCATCCATCTATCCATCCATCCATCCATCCAGCCATCCATCCATCCATCCATCCATCCATCCATCCATCCATCCATCCATCCAAATCGCATTCGTCTCAGTTGACATGGCGTCGTTGATCAGTGTTTCCCATCTTACTCTGTCTTTTGCAGCCTCTCAGTAGTTAAGAAAGGAGAGAACGACCTCACTTTTTGGAAAAACCAATTTTATACCGACTGTTATCAATTTTATACCAATTAAAACCTATTTTCCGCATCACTTGACCAAACCAATTTCCCCACAACGAACCACGCGCATTTATTTTTCATTTAGAGTTTTAAATTTACTACTGTATATAAGAGTTACAAAGTTTACTAGCAGAGTAAAAACAACAAGTCACACAACAAACTCAAAGATGCATCAATCATATGTACCGTTTTCAAAGCTCGACGTTGACGCCGTCTTTAAGATTCTTGATAAAGAAAAAACAATAGGACAGTATGGTGAAAAACTTGTTTTATATTTAGAACCAAGTCCAAACAACCAAGACTTTATATCAGATGTTATAATAAAAACAAACGCACCAAAAAGTTTGAAAGAAAAGATATCTGAAGATTCAGAAATTGATGAATTTATTGTTTCAAAAGGAAAAATTAATGGAAAGAAAACAATAAAAACTTTATATCTCAAATCAGACAGCATTAGTTTTCAAACTGGTTTTCCTTATGTTGCAGATTTTGATATTATGGAAGATGATTTAGTATTAGCAAAAAAGATTGACAAAGCACTAAAAGTAGGTCATACTTATGCCATAAGAGATGTATTTTACTTTGATACAAAATATGGTGAAAGTGGTATTGCAAGGTTGAAAGATGATGAAACCAATGAAACAGTTAGCATATATTTACCAAAATCACTCAAACAAGATATTAAATTAACCAGAAAAGTTAACAAAAAAATTTATCATGAAAAAATAGAATATAATGGGTTTAAAACCACAGATAATAAAGTAAAAGTATATCAATATAAATATACTTATGACATTTAAATTAACTGTTTACAAAATGAAAATAATAAACCAATAATATTTCCAAACAATGGATTTTTTTTGCAAAATTTTGGCAAATTGTGAAATAAATAACAATAACCACTACCATATCCATATCTTGTGTAAAATCGACCATAAGCATCATGAAATGAGCTATGATCATGACAAAATGTACATCTAGAAAATAATGCTTCTAAACAACATGTTATGTTGCCATTACCTGGTCCAATTAAACCAATTTCACCGTTATACGAATTTATTATATTTTTTACACTATCTCTTTTTCTTATATATTTTAAAAGTAAATATTGATAAATTAATGCTGATTTGATAATAACAGGATTAACGTTTTCATCAAAATCAGACTTTGTGGCTTCATAAAAGTAGTCTACGTATTTTTTAATTTCTCTTATTTCATGTAGATTTGACATTTTTTATTTTTTGTAATATATATATACTAATATCAAAATTTAATTTAATTTATTTTAAAAAATAAAATACAAGATACTAATATACATTCGTTTTATGAAAAAATAAAGTCTAAAAATGTCTACAATTTATCACCCTTATCGAGTAAACTTGACAGCTGGACAAGCTGAATCAGTTGCAAAAGCAATGAAACATAAAACACCAATAACTCTTAGGTTGTCTTATAACAATCTTTTGAGAGGTGATGAAACAGTAAATCTTACTCAATCTCAAATTAATAAACTTGAAAAAGCAAAAAATAAAGGCGTAGGAGCTGATATTAAAATTAGCAAAGCCCAGTTAAGAAAATTTGCAACAAGTGGAGGAAGCATTATGAATTTGTTTAGAATAGTAAGTGGTGTTGCTAGAAAAATATTACCAAAAATCTTGGCTCCACTTGCAACAGGTGCAGTTTCTGGTTTAGGAGAGACCGCTATTAAAAAAGCAGTTGGTGGTTCTTATCAATTATCACCAGAACATGTTAAAATGGTAGTAGATACACCAGAAATTAGAAACCAAATCAAACAACTATTACCTGTAGCTCAACAAAAGAAACTAGTAAGTTCATATAAAAGTGGAAGTGGGTTAGTTTTAAAAACAGGACGTGGACAAAAAGGCGGTTTTCTTGGATCTTTGTTAGCAGGAATTGGAATACCATTAATTGCAAAGTTGTTTGGAGGGTGTCATGGAGAAAATCATGATGATGAAGATGATAGGTTAAGAATGTTTGAATCAATGTTGCCGCTAATTGATCGTGGTGAAATAGATGTATCCCAATCAGGAAATGGTTTAGTAATCAGCTCACGTCCAACTAGTGGTGGCGCAGTTATACCAGCTTTGAAATATTTATTAAGCGGAAATAAAAAAAAAGGATCGGGTCTTCTTTTAGGACCAAACAGTCCATTCAGCCAAATACCTTTGTTGGGGGCTCTATTGTAAGTAAACCAGAATTTATAAATCATCCAATATCAAACTTTGAAATAATGAATTGGGTTGACTACTTGAAAATCAAAAATTTTAAAGGAGTTATATCACGAAACGAGATTTTATCAAAAATAAAAAATATACCAGGTCAATGTTTTATCATAAATTTGGATGACACTAATGGACCAGGAACACATTGGGTAGCCGTAAAAATAACAACAGACTTTGTCAATTATTTTGATAGTTTTGGGATGCAACCACCACAAGAGTTAGTAAACTTATGTTATACATTTAATAAGTTATATAAATATGAATCAAATCAGTTTCAAGATTTAAACAGTGTTTTATGTGGATATTATTGCTTGTATTTCTTAAAAGAGTTTGGCAAAAATAATTATTTAAAAGTAGTAAAAAAGTTTGTTTCTAATAACTATAAGAAGAACGAAAGATTCATAAGAAACTATTTTGAATAAAAATAATATGGGATTTATAAACAATGTTACTGGTGGTGGTGCAACAGGTGGTACAGCATCAAATTCAGTTTCATCAAAAATTGTAGATGAGCTTAAAGTTGACGTTGCTGTTGTTGAAACAAAAGTAAATAGTTTACCTTTTGATATTACTGGTGTAAAAGTGGATAAAAATTTTGACTTGAACAATTTTGTTGTTACAAACGTACCAACACCAACAGCTTCAAATCAGATAGCCAACAAAGGATATGTAGAAACTTGGATTAAAAAAGATGGTGTAGGAAATATCAATGCAGAAGGTAAAAAAATCATAAATGTAGTAGGACCATCAAGCAGTGATTCAGACGGAGCTGTAGCAAACAAAGGATATGTTGATACATCAATTACAACTTCTCAAACTTTTGTTATCACCGACACTGCATCAAAATATTTAGATAAAAAAACTGGTGGAACAATGAGTGGTGGAATAAATATGGACAATCAAAATATATTTGGTTTACAAAACCCACCAAAATTTGGAACAAGTGCTACTAGTAAAGATTATGTACACAATCATGTTAAAAGTTTTCTTGCTGCAAACATTGTTGAACAAAATGGACTTGTTAAAGATAGCGCTGGAAAAATTAAAATAGATTTATCAATAGCACGATCAACTATAGCCCCAGTTTTACCACTTGGAGGAGTTGAAAGAGATAGCTCTGGTAAAATAAAGTTAGTTGATGCAGTTGTTAAAAGTCTTATACAGATGGATGGAAATTATCACAGCTGGTCAAATGAATTTATAAAAAATTGTGCTGCTGGACATTGGTTAATATCTGACAATACCTCAGCCAAAGTTGGTACATATGGTGTTTTATCAGGAACAAATGTTGAATCTCTTCATTACCAAGGTTTTGGTGAAAGAAAAAATATTGTAAAGTTTTCAGACGCAGAAAGACCAACTTCAGGGACAGGATTAATTAATGGCAAATACAACTATCTTACCTTTGATGGTACAAACGATAGAATGAGATGTGATATGGATTTAAATATAACAAGTGGAGATAAAACGTTATCGATAACTGTTGTTTATAGACTAACGTCTTATGGTAATAGTACTAGTGTTGGGTTAAGAAATGCAATCATTGGCCATGATAATACAGGATGGGATAAATTTATTTGTATGAATGATAGTAAAAACTTTATTGTAAGCAACGCAAAAAAAGAATCTACATCATTCAATGGTGGTGATAATATAACGATTACAACATTTCCAACAAAAGCTAACCCAACCGAGTTGAACAAGTGGATAGTTTTAACAGTTACATGGTCACCTCAATTAGGTGCAGACGGATCACAAGTATGGTGCAACGGACAAAAACTTAGAAACTTTACTGCAAAAGAAAACGTTGGTGCTACACATTTTTCTATAGGTAGTGTTAATGCAAGCGCTGTAGCAGCACCGCTAGCTGGTGATATTGCAGAATTGATTGTTTTCAAACGAGAAGACGAATTAAATAATGCTTCAACAATAAAAAGAATTCAAAAACATTTGTTGGAAAAATATGGAATTAAACATGAACCAATGCTTTCAATGTAAAAAAATAAAAGGTAAAAAAAAATAAAAAAAAATTTTTTTTTGTAAATTTATTTATCAGTTTTTTTGTTGTTTTTTTTGTTTTGTTTTGTTTGTTTTTAAAATGTTAGTTTAACTGAGCCAGAAATAGGATCTGATGTTATTTGTCTTTCATACAAAATTACTGCTTTCCAAACATAAGCTGTTGGCACTCCATCAAGAGTGTATGAAAACTTTAATTTATGTGCTCCATCAATCATATCATTTCTCTGATCTTTTAAGTCAAAGAACAATGCTGAATGAAGATCTTTGAACAACGTTCTATCAATAAAACTACCTTCAGAAACACCTTCGTTTATAAATCTTTGATATTCAATAAATCTTTTGTATACTCTTGTTAATTCATTTTTTGGATTAAGTTCTACCCGAGGATAATAAACACCATTTCCTAACTCCAACTGTGCTCTTGTCACTTGTCTTCCACCAGGAATATTATAAGTATCATAATGAAAGCTATTTTTTGTTACATCACCATCTTTTGTTGAATCAATCGCATACAACATAACAAATCTAGGCTTTTCAATAATGCTTGAGATATCAAATGTACCAGTTTGCAACGTAGACACTGGTGATGTTTCAACTCTATCAGCCATATATCCCCAAGTTCTTTTTTCAGTCAATGCTGAACTAAATTTATTTAAACCAGCTGAATTTAGCTCCATCTTTGGAACCCAAAGTCTCATTTTTGTAACAACATATCTACCTTCAGCAGTTGCTGCATCTTTGTACAAACATTTTCATCTCTTTCAAGTGTAATGTTAAGCTCCATTTTACCAGTTGGATAAACAACATCTTGTGAAGCAGCAAAGAAACTATACTTATTTAATGGCACAATAAGATTAACACCCCCATCAACGTTTGTTAGCGCAGCTCGACTAGCAAATCCAGTATTTGTTGCACGACTAGCAACACCAGTTCCACTATCAGGATAAAACAAGGTGCTCGTTGCTTGAGCAAGATAAGCACTTGAATATTCTGCTTTATTTCTAATTGCAACACTTTCATTTACATTTGGTGTATCAATAACTTGGACACCTCCATACTTTACATTCAACTCTCTTATGATTGAATAAGCATCTGATGCAAAAGTGATATTATCAGCAGCAGCATAAGTTGTACCATCTGCTTTCTTGTTAACTTCTACCTCAATTTCAAGATAAGAATTATACCAATCATTGGGTGCTGTTACTTCACCAGTTGAATCTACATAAAACTTGTATGAATTTTTATTTTGTGTTGCTCCATTTGCTGGCAACTTAATTGGATTTTGAAGGTCGTATACAACCTCTTCATACCTTTCTAAAAAATCACCTTGTCTGTATTCCATTACTTTGACTTTTTAACTTTGTTCTTTTAGTTTTGTTTTGTATAGCATATATATAAATAGTGTTTAAAATAAAAATATTTAAAAAAAATAATAATTAATCTTTACATACATTGTTTTTTTTACTTTTTTTACATAAATTGAGACAACTGTTGTTTCAAGGCATCAATTTCTGACGCTTGGACAGGTAAAGGTAAAGAGTCTACTTTTTTTAAACTTTCTACAATTTTAGCGCCGCTATTTGGGGTTGGCTTGTTTTCTTTGACAATACTTGGCGTAGCAGATAGTTTATTTACAACTTTGTCCGCAGCACTTTTACCAAGAGCTTCTGCACCAGACACTGCAAACTTTTCAACACCTGCTGTAGCAGCTTTTTTAGCAACTTCTTTGGAAAACTTGGAAGCTGCAAGTGATGTAATTTTTTTACCTGTTGACTTAAATATGTCAAACAAGCCTTCACCATCTCGTTGATTTTGTTGATTTTGTGGGGTAACATATTTTATTCTATTATAATTACACTTTTTTGTTCGATTCATTAGTATTTGTCTACTGATTTTATTACAACTGTCAAACTAACTGGTACTTCGTTGAAATCGATTGGCCTATTTATTGCATCCGTCATGTATATCCTTACAGAAGATATAATATTTGTATTTAATTTATTATATAATCTTCTTCTTGGTTCTATTTTAAAAGGAAATGCACGTGAAATATCTGACGTGTCAAACGAATATAAAACATCAGTTGATACTCCACCATCCAAAGAATCATTTGTCAAAGATGTTTTAATTTTTATATTATCAACAGAATTTGTAATGTTAGGCAAGCGTTGACCAAACTGGGATGTGGTTATATTAATTTTTGAAAACCCAATAATATCATTAAAGTTTCTATTTGTACCTCTAAGATCAACACTATATCCCACTATATCCTGTTGAAAGCAGCAAATATACCCTAAATCTAGAAGTACTAAAAGTTAATTTGATACCAGGAGTTTTTCCATCTACAGTATGACCATTTGCTATCAAAGAACCTTTTATATAACTATTTAAATCATCATAATCATAAATTCCATCTGGAAAAGTAATTACAGTGCTAGTTTTTCCTGAGTCGTGAGAATAGCTAATTTTATTATTATTATAAGTTGAATTGATGTTATACCACGAATAATGTCCATTAAATTTATCAAGCGCAATATAATGTTCTTTATTCTTATCCAAAATAAGATTTGGAATATGTTTTATTGTAAAATCACCTGGTTTTGATCCAGCGATTCCATCAGTTGAACTGAAAACAAACGGTCTTTCTATCTCTTTCATTTTTAGTAATGTTTATGTATGTATATTGTATATATTTTTTATTTTTTTAAATTAATTTAGATTATTTTTTGTTGTTAACCTTCCTTTTTCTTCGTCTGTTATTATTTTTTTACTATAAGCAATATCAATTAGTTGAACTATTTCATTTCTTATATCTAAACTATTGTTACCAGCACGTCGTGTACCTAATAAAAGGGTCAATCGAGACAAAATATCTTTGGGGGTGTCTGGTACTAAAGTAACAGTGGATCCACCTAATAACTTTTGTTTGCCTGATCTTTTACTTTTTTTAAAACCAGAAAAGCGAGTCAAATCTTTGAAAATATCTTTTGCTTCTGGTGTGTACTCAACTTTTGGGTTGTACCTTTTTGTTAATAAATCTATAAGAGAGTTGTCAACAACATTATCTATCAAACTGTTTCCAGCCTTGTCTTTAACACTAAGTCTATTCATTCTGAGTTTAGCAGGATCAATATATACATGACCAAAGGATCCACCTTTTGACAACTTGTAAGCATTTCTTTTTCTTTGTTGGTTTATCCCATTTCCAATTATTTCTGATAAGTCTGTAGACATTGTTGCGTCTAATATTTTTTTATATTTTTTTAATGTAGCTAAATCTTCATCAAGTTTGTTCCTTTTCTCAACACTTTTAGCTGCACTTTTACGTCCACCAACAGATTTTTGTGCAGTTGTTACTTGGTGGTTTATTATTTCTAATTCATCTTTTGCTATATTTGGAAATTCATTAGCACTTGGTAAACTATAAGTTCTTAGAAATTCTGGATCAAATCTTTTATCAAAATTAAGTGTTATTGGTTGCTTTGGTTGTGTTGGTCGCTTTGGTGTCTCAAGCGCTGGTGGTGACTCTGGTGACTCAATTGCAAGCTGTGGTAAATACTGTATCATTGCGTTTTGGTTTTCTCTTAACTGACCTAACATTTCGTCTTGTCTTTTATATATATCAGTTATTTGTTTACCAACTTTACCAAGTTCTCTTGTAATTGGAGCAGCAACTTTTTCTCTTTCTTCCATAACCCCAAGTTGTAAATTTTTATAAACCCTTACATCATCTTTAACTTGGTCAACAATATTAGTTGTTGCAGCTTCTTTTTTAATTATACTTTTCAATTTGTTTAAATCCATACTTTTCGATTTTTCATATACTTTCATATACTTATATTGTTTTTTTAAATTCAAAATATAAAAATATTTAACTAACTGTAAGTTACTTATCTTTGGACTTAACGTACTGTAAGTTACTTATCTACCCTAAATTTTGACACCCTTTTTTAAGTAACTATATAGTACTTAACTTGTTGATACACTTTTTAATATTTTATAATTTAAAATTATAAATTTTGTAACCTATATAGAGTTTAAAGAGTAAAACAAAATGAAGATTCCAAATTATGATAGTGAGCTAGTTGTTGACAAAACAAAGCATAAATCATTGTTGGGCGCTGATTTTAGAATGCTTGTTTGTGGAAGTTCTGGTTGTGGAAAAACAAATACTTTAATGCACATTATTAAAAAACCTTTGTGTTATTATGATCAGATTATCATATATACTCCAAATAAAGATCAAGACAAGTTGGTCTCGCTAAAAAATAAGTTTGTTCAAGTTTCGCAGTTAGTAGGTCATCAAGTCTTGTTGTTGTGCGGACAAGACGATATCTTAAATACAGATGAATATGGATCTGATGATTGTGTAAAGCTTGTAGTATTTGATGATTTGATGAATGCCGATAAAAAGGTTCAAGCAAAGATTGCAAACCATTTTACTGATGGTAGACATCACAAAATTTGTCCAGTTTATTTGAGTCAATCGTATTTTACGGTGCCAAAAGACATAAGAACAAATTGTTCCAAAGTTATTGTTTATGATCCCCCAACTGATGGTGAAAAAGCAAGAATTTCAAAAGAATGTAGATTTGACAAATGTAAATTTGAGGGTCTTGATAAACATGATTTTCTATTTATAAATCAAAACAAAAAAGAGTTGTTTAAAAACTTTGATGAAATTATTTAATTTGAACAAGAAATTAAAATAAGTATAGGTATAGACAACAAAAAGACTTTGGTCATGGAAATTTATTGTGTCAAATGCAAAAGAAAAACTCCGTCTTTAAATATAAGACATACAACAACAAAAAATAACAAATCTATAGTAAAAGGTAGCTGCGGGGTGTGTGGTACGCAAAAAAATTGTTTTACCAAAAGTAAAGCTGGTGGAAAGTTAGATATTCATTCTTTGATCGGCAAGCTACCAAAACCAAAAGCTGGTTGGACCCCTACTAATTATAAATATATGGGACCGTTTAATCCACTAGATAAACAATTAGAATACGACCCAGAAACTGGTGAAATTACTAGATGGATGGTTCCTCCTTATAACAAAGTTGATGAAATTTCAGCACATCATGATGTATG
Organism: Pseudorhiza aurosa; assembly: GCA_964026355.1. Taxonomy (NCBI): domain Eukaryota; kingdom Metazoa; phylum Cnidaria; class Scyphozoa; order Rhizostomeae; family Lychnorhizidae; genus Pseudorhiza; species Pseudorhiza aurosa. The sequence goes on along the minus strand of OZ032125.1, from coordinate 1,373,620 downwards.
TTACTCAAGAGGTGAAAATAAAAACGAATGCGACCGAAAGATGGTTTCTGAATTGGATAAGATACATTATGGATCCCTTCCAAAAATGGGTATGCTAGCTAGAAAAGTTATCAACACCAAACAAAAACTTGGGCTAGGTGTTTTAAAAAAAGTTTAAAAAATTGGAATGAACAACTAGCAGATGAGTTACACAAACCAATTATAAGAAAGTTTAAAAAGAGAAAAGTTATTGTCGGTAATATTGACGATACTTGGAGTGCTGACTTGGTTGATATGCAACAACTTAAAAGCTACAACCATGGATTTAGGTATATTTTAAATGTTATTGATGTATTTTCAAAATTTGTATGGAGTGTTCCTATAAAAGATAAAACAGGTAAAACAATTACCAATACATTTCAATCTATTGTTAAAACTAGCAAGAGGAAACCTAACAAATTGTGGGTTGATAATGGATCTGAATTTTATAACAACATATTTAAAAAATGGTTAGTTGAGAATGAAATTAAAATGTATAGTACATTTAATGAAGGTGAGGCTGTTGTTATTGAAAGATTTAATCGTACTTTGAAAAATAAAATGTATAAATATTTTACTGCTAATAATACATATAAATATGTCGATGTATTACCAGATTTAATTAATGAATATAACAACCACAAACACTCTACAATAAAAATGACTCCAACAGAAGCTAGCATGAAATATAATGAAAAAGTTATTCAAAATGATGTATATTCAATCGATGATAAAACCATCTATAAATCTAAGTTCAAGGTGGGAGACAGAGTAAGGATTAGTAAGTACAAAAGAGCTTTGTTTGATAAAGGTTATACACCAAACTGGAGTGAAGAAGTTTTTGTTATAGTAGGAATACAACATACCAATCCTACTACATATATAATAAAAGACTATAACAATGAAATTATTAAAGGAAGTTTTTATGAAAATGAGTTACAAAAAACTGATCAAGATTTTTATAGAATTGATAAAGTAATCAAGAAAGATTATAAGAAAAAATTAGCACTAGTATCATGGAAGGGTTATCCTAAAGAATTTAATAGTTGGATTCCACTAAATGATGTTAAAAACATTTAAAAAAAATATATTTTATTTCATTATTCAGTTATTTTTTTTAACTTTTAACTTATAATGACCATAAGCTAATGTTGAAATACCATCTTCTCCAACATTTCTTTTATCATCATCTGCAGACAATGCTATTTTATTTATAGTTTCAGAATAAATCTCATGATTATGACTTCTGATTAAATTCATTTTTCTATAAACTGGATTTTTTTCTCTCAAACATTTATAGTAATCGTCAAAGCTTATATCTTTTTTGATAACATTCTTTTTTACACCTTTTGCTTTTTTCTCTTCTATTTTATCAACTTTGTAAGAATACATCTTTGCTCTTAGTCCTACAAATTCTGTTATCTGCTTGCCACCACATTCATCTTTCATCATACCAATTACTTTTTTGTTGTGTCCAGTTTTAATTCCAGAAGGATGATTTTTTGCATAGTTACTTGTATCAAATTTTTCTGGTACATCTTCGTTGATATCTTGATAAAAGTCGTCAGTCTTTATTTCATAAGCCAAAGAGTCAGTATCTGTAAATAACAACTTTTGTTTTGGTCCATACTTTTTTACAATATAGTTGTAATGAAAATCATACATAAGTGTTTTGCTTAAATCCAAAATGCAAAATCCTACATAAATCGGTTTGTCAAATTTTATTTTTGTTCGTTTCATGTGAACTGCTGCCAAGTCAGCGCAAAATATTTTTCTTCTCTCAAACATTGGCTTTGATACCAACTTTTTGGCTTGTTTTTCTTCATTGACAAGTCTTATATCAACTCGGTTTCTTATGTTTTCCATAGTCTTTCCAAATACTGAGTTGTTCATTAACTTGAAGAAATCCTTTTCAAAATCATTTTTGCTTGCGGTTCTAAGGTTGGTGTTTAATGTAATATAAGGTCTCATCCAATCTTTTTGATCAAATGCAAGTACTTTATGAATTTTGGTAAGTTTTAACCCAAGACTTAAATAAAGTTGAAGATTTTTCAAATGTAAAATATATTTTGTTTTTTTTTTCAAGTTTGGTGTTAATTTATAAATTTTCTTGATTTTAAAAGATTCTGGAGCAAGAGGATAATCATTGTGAACGTCGTGCAACTGTTTTGGATATTCCAAATCCACTTGTAAAATATAACCAGTATCATCTTCTGTGTTTATCAAAGTTGGATCAAAATTAGCTAACTTTGCTTCATCTAGCCATCTAAAGTTTTTGTACGGTAACTTTTGGCTCATACCCCAACCATACAAGTTGTTTGCATCCAAATATGTTATAAACTTTGATTCTTCGTTTGAGTTGTAGTTTTCCATATATTTGTTGTTAGCTTTTCCATATCTGTTTGAAATCATACTAACTCCTCCTCTTATTCCAGCTTCAACAAACAAAATCATATTTATATCACTTAGTAAATCTAGCTTTATTTCAGTTTTCTTTAGCAAAGCATCCCAACTAAGACCTGGTGATGTATAATACCAAGCTGGATCTAACTTGTAGTTTTTCAAGCAAACATCTCTAAAATTTTCAAATATATCAGCTAACAAAACAACATCTGTTTTCAAATACAAGTCGTGATATTCACCCATATTTTTAAAACCAAAGTGAGACCAAACCTTTTGAGCATGAGCATAATCTTTTTTGTCAACGTTTGAATCATAAAGTTTTGAATAAAACTCATTTATAGGAGGCAGTTTGGTTTCATTAAATTTATCAAAGCTGTCCATATAATCATAAGGATAAACTCCTTTTCTGATCAATAAATCTGTGTCACTTTTGAAAACTTTATTCATTTCCCTAAATTGTTCGCGGGAAAGATTTTTGCACAAAGCATCAAGTGATGAAGCCATAAATTTAAAACTATCAATGAATCTAATCTCAAATTTTTTATCATCAACTGCTAATGATTTGCTAAAGCTTATATATTTTTCATCATTGTTGGGTATGCAGTTGATACTTCCATGTGATTTGCCAAGTTGTTTTATAAACAAATGAGAATCGTATCCAGACAAGTTGTGAAATATTACTGGAACAAATTTTGGTAATTGATATTGTAAATTACATTGGTTGTGTGCAGCACCTCTAAACTTACCTGTTAAATGGTCGTGATCTTTAACTGTTTCACCTGAAAGCGGTTTATCACAAATTGCACATTTTGATTTTTTAAAGTAGCTGCGCCAATCACCTTTTTCCATTACACTGCTTAATTTAAATTCTGAGGTACCTTTATATTTAGCAGGCAAACAAGATTGATGAATTGGTTCTTTGTTAAACGGAATTTTTTTGTCGTTATACAGCTTTTTATTACAAATATGACAATCTGTTGCTGAATAAAATTTTTCATTATCTTCTGCTGTCATTTCAAGAGGAATTATATCTTTATAGATTGCACCTATTTCTTTTACTTCTTCTTCAATCATTGTACAAAATTTTTCAACACAATCTTCACCTCTATAAACAACTGGTTCAGCATAGTTTTCGGCATCATCTTTTTTGACATAATAACAAAATCCTGATGGAGTATGTTTTTGATATTTTTCAGTAAAAGAATTTTCTGGGTTAGGTGATGCAGAGTCTATTTTTTCTGTCACTGCTTCAAAGTCAGCGTAAATTACAAAAGGAACTCTTAAAGATTTTTTATGATTTTTAAATTCAATTATTTCACCAGGTTTTGGTACTTCAATTTTGCAAGCAGATTTTTCTTTACAAATCTCAATATGATCATTTAACTTTTCTGGTTTTGAAAAATGATTCAAACATCTTTTACAGAAATAAACAGAACCATTATGCTTGGAGACTTGAGCGGAGAGTAACCTTGAAAAGCTTTTTATCCAACAATAATGTTGTTTTTCTTTACCATCAGTAATAAGTAATAAATCAATTGCATTTTGTGGATCTGTTTTATTAGTTCTCAAGATATGAACACTTTTATCATATCCAAATACGTTGACACCAATTTCGGGGTTTTGTTTTTCAAACTTATCAATATCTTTTAATGAAACTGGAAACTCAATACCATTAAAATTTAGTTGACCAAGGTGTTCTTTATATTTTGATGGCCTGCTAGCGTTTTTTTGGTCTACTTCTTTATTATATTGTGCAGATAAAATTGCGTATTCAAAGCATCTGTTGTCTTTGTTTTGTACGTTTATTATGGCTCCTTTTGATTTAATTTCTTTTGGTAAATCAATATAGCTACTACCGTTTAATGGTACATTTTTATCAACATTAAGAAACAAACAATCAATATTTTGAAATATCCAACCACTACCTTCGTTTGTGAATGTTTCAAATGATTCAATTATCTTTTGTTTCATAGTTTCAAAGGTTTCAGATATGTTTGTTGAACTGTTAATGTGTTGTGCACCAGAGCGAAAGTATGGTTTTACAGAAACAATTTTATCGTTTGATATTTTTGTCAAGTTAACCATTACAGCGGATTCAATTTTTAAAGATTTTTCTTTCTTAAGCTCTTCTTGTAACTGTTTTTCTATAAGTAAAGCAGTCATATCTAGATATGCATTTAAATCAACATTTTCTAATCCATTGATCTCAAAAGTTTTAAATACATTATTCAATGCAGATTCCGTTTGTACTAATTTTAGTTGAGACATGTTGTGTTATAGTCTAGGTTTTTACACACCTTATATAATACATTATATTAAAAGTCTAATACAAAATAATTAATTTGTATATATAAATATTAGTGAAAAAAAATTTGGATTATTAATTTAATATAATGTTTCTACTTTCTTTAGCAATTCTACGTGTAATTTCTTTTTATAATGTTTGGTTATTGTGTAATCATCTCTTTCTTTATTTTTCTTTACCATTTTATTTATATGTCTTAGTTTTTCATAAGCACAACCTTTTTTATAACATGTTCTATATTTTGATCTTGTTCCTTTACCACAGGTTATACAAGGAAAGGATTTTACTTTTTGTTTTGCATGATAAACACAATATCCTTCACGTTTTGCTAATCTGCAACAAGTTACTTCTTGGCCTAACATAAGCCAACTACATCTTTGATTAGTTTCAGTCATCTCTTTGAACTGGGGTTTTTGTAACTCTTATATACAGTAGTAAAGTTAAAACTCTAAATGAAAAAATAATTAAATTGGTTCGTTGTGGGGAAATTGGTATAAAATTGGTGGTAGAGGAAAATAGGTTTTAATTGGTATAAAATTGATAACAGTCGGTATAAAATTGGTTTTTCCAAAAAGTGAGGTCGTTCTCTCCTTTCTTAACTACTCCTCTCCTATGTCTTCTAGTCCAAGTCAGTTTGCATATCTTTTAACCAAGTAATTTCTTGTCTTCGTTTGGGGTTTCTTGTGATATTTTGTACCTCTCTGTATACTCTTTCGCCGGCGTGTCCTCGTCCATCCTGCATAAGTGCCCACAGCATTGAAGTCTTCTTATTTCTATAGCCATTGACAATTTCATCACTAGAAGTTTGTTCGTACACTCCTTCGTTTCTGATCTTTTCATCCCATTTTATGCTTAATACCTTTCTTAGTAGCCGGCATTGGAGCGAATCGATTTTTTCTCAAGTTCTTTTTTGTTGCCCACAGTTCGCGATTATTGAGGGATATGCTGCCCACAGCTGCATCGAATAATCGTAGCTTGATTTGGATGCTCGGCTTTTTATCGTCCAGAGATGTTCTGAAATTGATAAAGGCGCTCTTGACGAGTTTTTTCTTTCTGATCTTGTTCTCTTTTCCTTTATCAGTTCCCTCTTGATTTCAGCGAGGACCTTATTTCTTTAATTCAGATTTCTTGTCCCTGTTGGTTGCTATTTTGTGTAGCTTATATCTTTTTTCTGGTCTTTTTATGCTTGTCTGAGAGTTCTATAATCTTCAGACTGTTGCTTCTTCCTGATTTACTTGTCCTAAGGATTTTGTTGGTCATTTCTTTGCAATTTCCCATCCTTCAAATCTAAGACCAATAAACTTGATCTGATCTCTCTCTCTCCTCTTTACCTTTCGCTTTCTTCTTCCTTCCAATGTTGGGGCCTTGTTTAAGCCACCATGGCCTTTCCCCAACACAACTGACTAAAAATAAGAAAACATTTTCAATGTTGTTGCCTTGTTATTATATAGTCGATTTGATTTCTATATGGATTTCTTTTGATCGTTTCGTCGCTTAATAGATGTTGTTGCTTTCTTCTTGGGCAGCCCATGTACTGACCAAGTTAACTTGTATAAATTTTTAGCATCCATTGAGGGAGTTAAACCTGCGATCCTCATTTTAAAAGGTCCCAATGCTCCACCTACTGAGATATAATTGGTCTGATATATGATGGTTGAATACATGAGTTGTTTTCAAGCCTGTTACTGAGATGGTGCAAGTCCTTTTATTGACTTACTCCTGAATTCACATTGAATCATTGCCTCATTAGTCCCCATGGACGCTATTCGTGGGATTGATTGCTGTTGACTTGTAGCCGCTCACAAGCTTTCCCCTGCCTCTCTGTTGTTGACTTAAGAGAGCGTTCACAACAAACTGTGAACCTACCTATCCACTGCATCCTACATCAATTTAGCTTCTTGCAAATATTGGCATGTTTGTCGGCCTTTTTTCAAGTTTATATTTGTTCTGCGTTTCTAGCGACCCGCGGCCTAGAAGAAGCGTTAGCCCTGTAGCATATCCTCGAGAGGATTGGCAGCGAGGCTAACAAAAGATTGTTTCTGTTGTCTGGCCTTATGTCGAAGGCGAAGTTGAGGGTAGTTGGCCAAAGTGAAGCTCGTTATGTGTTGAAAATTGAAGCCGGTTGATTAAAAACCTGGATAAAGATAAGGAGAGTAGAGTGGGCTTTTGCTGTCAAGATCTTGAGAAATATTCGTGGTAATCGAAATGAAAATTTGTAAAAAAAAGCAAACTTCCCTTCATCTCTCAACCATAGGCGAAATATGGAATGTGATTATTTTTCATTGCAAAGTTTTGTTATTGAGTTGGATGTTGACGGTCAGCGCTGTTTTGTGTGCGTAAATATGCCACGGGATCTTGACTGAACTCCATTCGGTTCATCAATAAAATTTGTTCTGTGGCGTTAGGAAGAACCATCGAAGTACCATGCTCTTCTGTCTGACAGGTGACAGCAAATGCATTAAACTCGTATCTGAGCATAGCAGAACCCAGGGTCAGGGCTCCAAGCTTCTCCAGGGAAGTGGATTTTTGTGAGATGGCTTCCCGTGGCTCGCCAAAATTACCTTTATTATAAAGCGTGCATCATTCGAACCCATGGCCTCTACGTAGTAAGTTCAAGTACCCTCACGCCGGTACACGACGGCATGATTGCGGTGTGGAGAGCACTAAAGATTTTCAGCGATCGGATTCCAGGGACGAATGTCGGAATACATTGACTTGTAAAAGATATTTTGAATGACGTGTGAAACAGAAACTAGAGAGGGAATAAACAAAATCTGAAAATGAGAAACCCCTTCCAATTTTAAAACACACGGCTCGGGCCTCTGACGTCAGACGAGCCCACGACCGATGTAACACGGCTAATCATTGCTTGAGAAAGTGTTGTTTCTGAAATGCCCAGCTCCGACAGAATGTAGATATGTCTAAAAACGTTTCTCTTTCATGTTTGGGAATGGTTCAATTGGTAGAGCATGACCGAGAATTTTCGATGCCGTAAAGATAGGGCCTCGGGTTAAGACTTTGTTGGCGGGGGGCAAGGGTAGTAGCCGCGTGAAATTGAATTTTGTTTTTTGTTGACTCATCTAGCAAAACCTGCCGCGATTTCTTCAATAAAGCAAAGAAATTTTATCCTTGAAACAGGTGGAATCACAGGAGTCGGTTGTAATCCATTGTTGCAAGTCACGGATACGGACTCTCTGCAAAATGTCTTCAAGACCCTACGGTTACGGTCTCACAGCTGAAACCAGGAGCAAAATCAGCTCAAAATACTCCGCTGATTTGGAACACCAGGCCATTATTTGGATCGAGAGCGTGCTAGATGAGGAGGTCTTTGAAGGGGCGATCGGACCGAAGGAAGTGCAGAACGCCCTTAGAGATGGAAAGATTCTCTGTAGGTTGATAAATGCGCTCAACCCTTATTCGAAACCGGTGAAATTCAACGATAAACCGAAGCTCATGCCTTTTAAAATGATGGAGAATATTGGCTTATTCTTGAGTGCCTGTGAAGAATTCGGCTGTTCGAAGATAGATTTGTTTCAGACTTCGGATCTTTATGATAATCAAAACATGCATCAAGTCATTTGCGCGATTCACGCGCTTGGGAGGAGAGCACAGGCCAATGGCTGGGATGGGCCTACGCTGGGTCCCAAAGAATCCCAGAAGAATGTAAGAGAGTTTTCAGAAGACCAGCTCAAAGCTGGACAAACAATTATTGGCTTGCAAATGGGTTCGAACAAAGGTGCGAACGCTTCTGGAGTAAACTATGGCAGAGCTAGGGACATATTGCATTAGATGTTTTTAGAATTTCAGGCATTTCTGAAGGCAAGATGTTGTTTGTAACTTTGTCGCAAACTTCTTTCGAATTCCGACCATCCGAAGCCGATAGATCATGCGAGTACTTAGAAATATTTATATCATTAGACGTTTGAGTTAATTTTTGTTTTTTTTCCCTGCTCTCAAGTCTGCACCAAGAAGGCCTCTTTATGTGATTTAGAATCGGTTTATTTGGGCATTTTGCTCGATTTGAGGCAAGGACTCGTATATCTAGAATATCAGGTTATTTTCAAAGTCTGATCCAATTTTAGGGACTTATTTTGGTTACGAAAGAGGCTTTACAGCGAATACGTTTTTCGATGAACGAGAGAGAAAGTTCTTACGATGACTTCCTTCAGAGAAGTCAAAAGCCTTTCCATGGTAATTTTGATACAAAATTATTGATGATAATTCAAAGGCACACAACGAGGGAAGCGGACATCTTTCTTTGTCAAAGGGAGCCCTTCGCCATTCAGTTACCCAGATCTCTGGATATCTTCAATGCTATTTTAGACTAGCTTTCCAAATATTCCTGTCGATGTGTTGACCTCAGAAATGCTAAACAAAAAGTATTGGGAATAAGGCATAACGCAGGAATACGATATTTGCATGCTAGTTCATTGTGAAGCAAAACATGATCGGTAATATCAGGACTTTTAAGACGTTCCACTCTCTCTGGTCTTTAAAATCTCTGCCAGCTTGGTGCTGAAAGGCAAAAAAGTGTGATTGGTGAGGCAAAAAAGGGTGATTGGTGAAGCAAGGTAGGGTAGTTGGGTTTTTACCAAGTAGAGGGGGGACTTGGTGCGGACGATAATCAGTGGTCTGTTGGATTAGAATTCGATGCAACAACATTTCAAAGGTTTGTGGTCTTGGTCCGTGTTTTGATGTAATGCGGAAATGGACAAAGACTGCCATTTGCACAGTTTGTAATCATAAAAACAGCACAACAATATTCTCATGAGATAACCCAAACATGGAGCGAGACACAGTCTAGGACTGGAATGGTTTATTTCAACTCGGAGTCTGTTGCTTTTCATATTGTGTTTTCATCTCGGATCTGGTTTGATCTTTGTTGTCTTGCGTGAAGACTTTTTTTCAAGTCGATCAATGACGTCAATGAGGAGGGCAGGCAACCTGACATAAGTTGTGTCTTGCTGCAGTACACCTCGAAACTCGATTATCTAAATAGTGACGTCGACAACAGTTTTGGTGAACTTTTGCAAAGAGAATGATGATAATTGTAATGATTATAGCTGATATTTCAAAAGGTTGACTTGTTCAGACGTAAAAACTGCCGGTAATCATCAAGGATCTGTATTCCTACTGAGCAGAATGGCGTTCCCACTGTAAGAAGGGTGTTGACCAATTTGAGGAGGAAGGAGCCCTAAACCTGGAAGGGCGGAGCCGCCACCGCTTGGCTTGGATCCCCAAGATCCCCCCCCCCCCCTCCATAGTTGCACGCCTGGTTTGAAGACAAAGACGTCGCAGACAGTTTCATTTCCATTTCATTGCTCCCTGCGAGATCAATTATGTAGGTCCTCTTGATGGCAAGCCCTGTGAGTATCCACACCGAGTCATGAAAATACCCCCTTCACCATTCTCTTACCATGTTATACGTGTTGAGAGCGACGCGATTATATTACACGGCCCTGCGACCCTCACTGGATCTAGAAAACGTTCTGTCAGTCGCCTAGCTTGCATGAGCTGTCCCTGAACGTCAATGACAATAGAAGAACAGGTGACAATTTCGTACCTTCAGTCAATGATGGCCCTTGTCTTCCCAAAGTTCTGTCCGGACTGTGTGGCACCTTTGTTGTACCCTGCTTGCAAGCCAATGATCCCGTCACCAGCTCTCATTTGCTGCTCTGTAAATTCTCTCCGGTTGGCGCTTGCCTCCTTCGGGCCAAGAGCTGGTCCTCTATACCCCATTTTGGCTGCCTTCCTTCCAAGGGCGTGAATTCCATCGATTACTTGCGTCATGTTTTGCTGTTCGTACAAGTCGATTGTTTGAAACAAGTCTATTTTTTGCATCCCGACATTCTGACAGGCGTCGAGGAAATTACCAATGTTCTCCATCATCTTGAACGCCATTTTCGACTGGTTGATGCTCTTCACACTTCCTGGTTTGATTTTGTTGATCAGCTTGCAAAGAATCACCCCATCTTTCAGCTTTTCGTGAACTCTGTCAGTTCCTTGAACACCAGTAAAAATTGTTTCCCCCAGAACACCTTCGATCCAATTTAGGGCTTCTTTTTCCCGATTCACGTCATATTTACTTTTCAACTTTCCTTTTACTTCGGCAGTAAAGCCATAGCCATCTGGTCTATCTGCCATTCTGATTCGAAATGGCGTGCTGTTCCGTTGCTGCCCTTCGACAATACGGGAGTTGATTGAAAATGTGCAGACTTGGACACTTGTCACTACCTGCTTAGTCCTTGACTCAACTGCCAGTCAACAAAATGGGCGTCGTCTGCTACAGACTTGCATTTATTACGCTCAAAAATAATCGAATGTTTAACAATATGACAAGCAGAGAAACAGAAACCGCATGATCGACACATTGACTGTGTAAAATAACAATATCGACACGGGCTTCCTTTCAACTCCTGAGAAAACAAGTCAGCGTGCATCTCACGGTTCATCATCATTATAATTACCTTCATTATCACTATCACCATCATCACTATCATCATCATCATCATCATCATCATTATCAAAATAATAATAATCATCATCATTACCTTCATCATCACTATCACCACCATCACTATCATCATCATCATCACAATCATCATCATCACAATCACCATCACTGTCACCATCATCACCATCATCACAATCATCATCATTATCAAAATAATAATGATAATCATCATCATTACCTTCATCATCACTATCACCATCATCACCATCACTATCACCATCATCACTATCACCACCATCACTATCATCATCATCATCATCACAATCATCATCATCATAATCACAATCACCATCACTGTCACCATCATCATCATCATCACAATCATCATCGTTATCAAAATAATAATGATAATCATCATCATTACCTTCATCATCACTATCACCATCATTATTATCATCATCATCATCATAATTTGAAATCAACAACATAATTTAATCATCATTATTCACCTTCATTATTTCTATTATCATCATGCGCCATCATCACTACCATGTCATAATGGACATCATAATTATATCCATCAGTTCATCATCATGATAATCATTATCTTAATCATTGATAAAGTCACTTCCTTCTACCAGCCGGAGCACATTTGACAAGATACATAGAAATGCCTGCCAGTCTGCCTGAAAAGTTTTGAGTGATGCATTTGCATATGTAAAATACACTTTGGCCCATCCTTCGCAGTTACAGTTACTAATTTAGTTGCTATTGTAAACAACCAGACTGAGGAGTGGGCGGAAAAGGCTGGTCACAGTAGCGTTCAGCAGATTCAGTGTAAGAGATATGTCAGTATTGTTTGCCCTTGGGACATTCCTTATGACCTCATGCACAAACAGTAAAAGCCATTTGCTTCAAGACTATTTCTTGTCGTTGAATAGTCGTCGTTGTTGTCGTGGCAGCCCTCGAGCCGACGATGCTTACCTCCTGTCGTCTATCTGCTGTGTGTTCGGCGGTGGCTAACGAGACCCAGCCTTGACGCACAGTGTCATATAATATGTGCTGTGAAGATCACACAACTTGTGTCAAAGTCAAGTGCAATGTTTGCAATCCATTTTGGCTACAGCACTTGCCATGAATATAAAACGTCCCTTGACACATCACCAGACGAAGGAAATATCATCAGATGATTTGGTTTAGACTGATAATGACAATGACTTCATCTATACTTCGTGCAAAGTCTGGGTATTGCTACATAAACTCATCCTTCAATAAACTCAGAGACCTGGATCTGTTTCCTGCTACGCTCGAAATCAAGTATGCAACGCAACTAAGCATAGATCATACTGTGTGAAAGCTGTAAAACCATCTTTTAGCAGTAGCAGTGGGTTCTTTTACTTTCACAAGCTTCTATTGACTATCGATTTGCGCTCTTTTTCCTTCTAGGCAATTTCTCAGCAAGTCCTTTGAATATCCGTGGATGCTCAAAATATGTTTTTGCTTCTCACAAATTTCTGAGGAAGTTCTAGGCAGCCCCCTTTCCTTGTTCCGTTCTTTTACGTTGTGTATGCAGCCGTATTGTTTCCCCATTGCTCACTTTGCCACCGTACTCGTGCAGACAACTGAGATTCGTATGGACTGTTAACAGCAACTAACATTACGGCGACAGAATAAATAAAAGCATTATGGAGGCAAAAGTACAACACTTCGACGGATTATTAGACGTTAACTTCATTCCTGGTTAAAGGATATTGAATCTGGTAGTTCTGAAGTTCTGCCAGGTTCCGCAGTGTTATAATTCCACGATGATTATGACTCGTGGCAGAGTCACTGCTTGTATTCACACAAAAAATGATGAGCATAAGAAGGGGTAACTGGCATTGTAGTTAGGCACGTCTTGTCTAATGTGCTGGAGTTCCATGCTCCTCCCCGCACCTCGATTTATTCCGTTTCCACCCTTTTTTAGTGATTTGGGGAAAGGCCATGGCAACCTATACAGAGCCCCAACAAGGGAAGAAAGAATAATGCGAAATGCTAAGAGGAGAGAGAGAGAGAGAGAGAGAGAGAGAGAGAGAGAGAGAGAGAGAGAGAGAGAGAGAGAGAGAGAGAGAGAGAGAGAGAGAGAGAGAGAGAGAGAGAGAGAGAGAGAGAGAGAGAGAGAGAGAGAGAGAGAGAGAGAGAGAGAGAGAGAGCGATCAGATCAAGTATATTGATCTCAGATTTGAACGATGGCAGGTTGTAAGATTCACGAAAGCAAGAATCTAATGAAAAGTTAGACCACGTTTAATGTGATGAAGGTCCACGTTCTTTCTCGAATCTCGATGCTTTCCATTTTTCCACGCTTTTTTAGTGAGTTATGTTGAAGAAACGCCCAACAAGGGAAGAAAGAAGAAAGCGAAAGGCTAAGAAGAAAGGGATATCAGATTAAAGTTTATTGATTGACCCTGAATTCAACGAGTACATAGCATAAATCCAGAGAAAATTTGGGGTGTGGAAATGAACTGGCCATCTTACTTTACAGCCTATTAGAATAGTTCAATGGTCAGGTTCTTGCGCATTGATCCCATGGTCAGTGGTTCGAATTCACCCTCACCTAAAGTTTCACTTAGAGTGAGGAGAGTCGCCAGCTATCCGTAATTCCAGGCGTAGGAATCACGAGCTATTGTCACATCGAGAGGAAGGGCCTGGAAACTGCTGGAAGGACAACAAGTTTCTCAGTATCCAAATGTCTACCTTTGACATCTAGGTAGAATCATATAAAAACGTTTACAATCTAGTGCCTCAGGATGGCAGTCTGCAACAAGGTGCTCCTGGACGCTGCTTTCTCTCCCTCAGTGCTGCGCAGTTTCAGTTGTGTGCGCAGCTATCAAAAGCCAGTTTAAGGTTGCAAAGATGGCGTCCACACCCGGGACTCCAGCCAGTGGCACCCTCAAAGTCGGCACCAGAGTCGAAGTGGCCGGCAAAGGGTTGGTTGGGACTGTGCAATACGCTGGAATGACTGCTTTTGCAGGCGGGAAATGGATTGGTGTTGCCCTTGATGAACCGAAAGGAAAGAACGATGGGACAGGTAAATTCAGGCCAAACCCATTTATTGGGATACAGCGTTTCTAAACGTCTTTTGTCAGATTGATGGGTTGGTTTTAAAACGTATGGCTTATTGAAGGATGGTATAAAATATAGCTCAAAATGTAGCTAGGTGCACTAAGCAATTTAGTTTGTAAGAACTTTCTCACAAGAAGGTTGTGTTTGACCCCGTAGCTGGAACACAATTCTATTGGTCGACTCCGCAAGGAAGCATTTCATGAAGTATGAAATTCAGTTGGTTTAGGCATTAAAAGCACTGCTAAATGAAAAATATAAGCAAGTAAGCATTCTTTTGCACTTGAACCTGTGATCATTAGTGTCGTCCAACTTTGTTTTATTGGCTAAGCTGCCTGTCATCGATTCAACATGTAAGCGTAAGATCCAAGTTTTTCCTTGCTCTCTAAGCTAACATTTAATCACTCGAGGATAAGCAACTGAAGCTAGCCTTAGCTAAATAACGAATGCTTGCTTACTAATGAAACGGTTTTGTGAAAGTGAGGGACCTTAAGCATTTGTTTTTGTTGAATGCCATTATGTTGTATTATTGCCCTTGTAGTTGGTAGTAGGAAAAATAATGTTAAATTGTGCCCCATACTCAAACGAACTTTTGGACCTTGTTTAAGAGGCACCAACCTGAGCCAGAGTATAGTGAGTTAGTGTGGCTAGCTCCATTCCACACTCCACTTTACCCTACTTGAAACCAGATATTTATTTTTGCCTGGGAGGACAGATAAAGGGTGAAGGGAAACTTGTTAGAAGCTGCCTTGATCGTGGGATCTTCAACACTCAGTAGCCATGCACTCTAATTAGAATGCCAAAGGCCCATTTAGATCTTTTTATAGACAATCTAAAAATGTACAGTTTGAGATAAGATATTTACAAGAATGATACTTTTTTGTAAATACATGCTAAAACAAAAACATGCATTTGATTGTGTCCCTTGTAGTGGATAAAGACTCAAGGTCATCAACTTCCCACTATTGTACACACTCGTAATTCCCTTGGGAGCATAATTTGCATGGCTACCCTAATGGTCTTCAACAAAAAAAGAAAGAATACAAATGCTAGAAGGTACACCAACATTGTTGGCCTTTCTAAGGGAGGAAACAGCTTAAATCACCAAAATAACACTGCTGTTGAGTTAAGATAGAAAGTCAATAGACTATGTATAATCTTTAGTACAACAGATTTACTAATTAATCAATTCATAGATACATAGGTTAACAGAGAAGGATGAGTTAGAAGGTTAATTAACGTAGGTTTGCATTGCTGATTTTTACGAGATTGTAGATTGTAGGTAGTTGAACTTGCTGAATAAAAGTAGGCGTGAACTCTTAGGAGCAAGATTTTACAAATGTTGTCATTAAGAGGACTGTTATTGTCTGCCATAAAACCTAATTTATTTTGTTTTAGTTCAGCAAAAGAGATACTTTTCTTGCCCTCCTAATCATGGAATATTTGTGAGACAGTCACAGTTAAATCTTGTTGATACTGAACAAGATGCGTCAACCACTGCAGAACCACAAGCCAAGTCATTTTCTCCTGCTCCACTCCAGTCACCATCACCATCATCATCTCCGCCAGCCACCTCACCTTCCCCCACACTATTGCCATCAAAGCTACTTGGTAGAAGTGGCCTCATCAAGCCAGGATTTGGCAAGAAGGTAAATAAACTTAATTCACTTCACATATACATGCAGCAAGGATTTGACCATATCATGTCTTTTACATCTATTTTTGAACAAGGCAATTCCCCAAGTCAGTCTTAGGGTCAGCAGAGCAAATTAATATAAACTGGGTGTATGGGGTCTAAGTACTGCCAATAGTTTTAGCTAATAACATCGGTAATAGATTTATCCAGATCTTAACAAGAGCACACATTGGCTTAAGCATGATACAATGACTCAGACAACCAGTGGAGTAAGAGTTGCCTTTTCTTTTAGGGTTGGCATTAATTAGCTTGGAGCTATTAGGCACACCAACCTTAAATAAAAAATTTATTATCATCATTGGGAAAAGCAGCAATTTGTCACAAAAAAAAAAGTCAAGAGTTGCTTGTACTTTGAAATGACAAACAATGATTTGTCACTTAGTCATTTTGCTCTGGAATTTGGGGCTATATTTCTTCATATTCCAACCTATCCCTGGAAATTTCACTGCCCTGGGATAAAGTATTTGAGAAGCCACAGGATTTATAAAATAGCTTGAATGGGCATCAAAATATTTAGATTTTTGCTTTAAACATTGTGTATTCATTGAAAATGTGTAAGAAAAGTTAAATTATACGGCAGGGTTGCCTTGGGATAATAGTGATGTAATAGTGGTAAGATAATCTTTATAGGATAATCCATCTCTCACTTTGTATGCAGTAGGTCAAGGCTCAAGCCCCTGGTCAGATCTAACCAGAAACTTTAAAATGTTACATGCTCTATTTCCCTGCTTAGCCTTCAAGATGGCAATTCGGGAAAGAGCATGGGAGTTAAACACACAGTGCCACCAGATGGCCAGCCCACAACTGTAGCATTCACTATACTTGCACAGCTGTGTGGCCCGCAGGCTAATCAAAGGGAGATGTGCATTGCCTTGTTAATTTAAAACAATTAGGGAAAGACTTAAGATTTTTTAAACAAGCTTATCAGCACAATGATCATGCTGTTATCTTTTGGGTTGTGTTGTGCAAGAAAAGCAAAAATCATTTATTGCTACATTTATTGTTTTTATATGAAAGGAAATTTATCTATAAATTGTTCATTTGTTATTTTTGATAGCAAGTAGCTATGCAGCTCCCACTTGCTTTTCTGATGTGGAACCCTATACAAAGCTAAAATTGGAGAGAATATTTTGATTGCAACCTTGAAGCATCATTTTTAGATCTTTTGAACCTTTCAAGTTTTCATTTGCCTCCTAAAAATTGTCTGAATGATTTCCCAGAGCTCAGAAAATCTAAAATCGAAAGATGAAAAGACTGGGGCAAGTGGTTTGCCTTCGTTACAGCAGTCAAAATCTTTTTCAAGTCCTCAGTCATCTGGTGTGGCCACAGCTGAAACACCAAAGCCCCATGTTAGTGATACCACACCAACAGCGCAGGTAGCATCTAAAGCTGAACCAATCGCAACTCCAACGTCGGCATTGGCTTCAGAGGAACTGGTTGACCTTCATAGAAAATTAATTGAAAAGGAAAAGGCAGTTGTCGATCTTGAAGAAAAATTAGGAACATTGAAACAGAAAAGATCAGAGGATAAAAATAAACTAAAGGAAGTTGAAAAGCTGAAAATGCAAAATCAACAGGTTTGTTAGATACTCTGGAACGTTCAAAGTATTTTTTATTTTCAGAGTCTCTGCAATATTTGCAGCTTTGGGGATCTGCATCACCAGTACTGTTCTAATATTACCATCCTAGTTTCAAATGTGTTTGCATATTGCCCCTGCTGAACTTAGAAGCAACATTTCCTTACCTAAATGCAATAAAATATCCTCATTTTACTGATAGGTGAACAATTTAAGACCTGTAGTCTTAATATGTTAATAGGAGGATCACCAATGAAACCTTTATCTAAAGTAAGCTTTACTGCCATCATCATTGTAGCCGTAGCCGAGGCCGTTGGTGCTCCCCCTGGGTGGTCTTCTTTCTCCGCCAACCTCAGTTCTCGGCCCTTGTCACTGGTGTTATCCCATCTATTGCCATCTATTCAGCAACATCATCCATATTCATTCTTCTTGGTCTTCCGCTACTCCTTACCCCTTCCAATTTTTCTTGCTAGATGATGTTCTTCATAGTATATTTATCCCGCACAGCATGCCTGCACCATTTGGATTTCCTGATCTTTGTGATTTTTAGCAAACTATCTAGATTCCCATATCCTTGCTTTCTTCAAGAATAATTTTACTGTAGAGACTTGAAAATGCAAAATGTAGATATGATTAAAATTTAACATCCCAACTTTGGGTGTAGTTTCTACACGCCCCCTCCATGATGTATTTGATTTGGATGAGGAAGCAGGAGTGATAGCAGGTTTTTCCTTTGCTGTGAAATGGTGTGAAGTCCAGAGGTTGGAAATATTTTGCTTTGAGCTCCCAAATATAAAGATGTCTTACCAGCAGGACGACCTAATGTTGAAGGACGCTGATATCAATGCCTGTTTTACATATCCTGAACCAGGAAAGCTCTTTCTGGAAGTGACGCATTGCAAGGATTGCTGTCAAACCTGGGACCTTAAAATTGTAAGGGGGAATGTGCCACCCACTAAGCTACCATCCCAAACAACCTGGTATTTGATTTTTGTATAGCTACTTCTAAAATATCTTATCTCAATGAACAAGCAAGTTCAATGACCAAGATAATGTCATCATATGATTTCAGATTCACATTTTTTATTCAAATTAGACATCTAGTAGATTTTACTTTTGCTGAATGCACAGCCTGCACTAAACCATGTGAAAGTGACCACACACCATTACAAGCTGGTTTTTAATCAATTCAAGATCATTTAATGGAGTGGCACTAGGTTGATTGGTCCCTCCCATCCTCAGGCAAAGTGATCCTTGTCGTTGGGTGTCATGGCCATCCTCAATGTATCTCAAGCCAATTGAATCTTGCACATCATTGATAGTCTATGAAAGTTTGCTGTCATTTTCTTTTCCCATCACACCATCTAAGCTTTCCTCTGCATCTTAGTCTTTTCTACAACCAGTTTATGTCACATTATCATATTCTAGTTTGTTGTATCAGCTGCAGAAAAACTTGATTTTATGCCATTCTTGAATGGGGGCAAGCCCAAGGGTTATTAATGGCTACTTCTAATTGGCATTTATTCTGTTTTCATAGTCTTTTAATATTTCAGTTAGCTATCATCATAGCATCATAGCACTATTGCATTTGAGGTTGCTTTCATGTCTTATCTTATATTTAAACAGATTGTGTACCCAACAACAGGTATTGTTTAGACAGAATTTTAATTTCATTCCTTTGTTGTCATTCCAGTTGACCGAGTACAAAACAAGATGGCAAGAGACGCAAAAGGAACTTTTACAGCAGCTCAGAGCTTCCCAAAAGGTAGCATTTACTTTGATGAATTATTCTGCCTGTCCACGTGGTAAGCTAGGGTGCCAGTACCTTGATGAAGAAATGCAGCAAACATATAACTATAAGGGACTACAAGATTGATCACCTTTTAGATTAATGAAGTTCTATGCATTAATTTCATTTTTGTAGACCTTTCTAAGCTGAATCTAGATATTACATTCAAATGCAGGGTTTTTGTCTCTGTGTGTTGAAAATTCCTTCCTTTCAGGAAATTTATTGAGAAGTAGTTCTTGGCTTTTTGTTAGCAGTTAAGAAGAAAATGAATGTCAAAGGAGATTGTCTTAATTGCTTGTATAAATTCAGCAACTATTTATTTTTGTTTCAGGAAGCGAGAGAAGCAAGGGATCAACTTGCAAAGCATACTGATGATACTGTTGACCTGCAGGAGGCCGTTGAAATGGCTACCCTTGACAAGGAAATGGCAGAAGAAAAGGTGTGTTTGTTAACCATAATAAACATCACACAATGAGCTGGGTGTTTAGATAGGGTAAAACAGTTGACTAGAAACTTCAGCCAAAATAGTGCAACCATATCTTGAAATTAATTACATCCCCTATCGGGGATGTACTTACTTCAGCAGGGGCCTTGGGCCTATGGCTTCAAAAGACTTGTGCCACTTTCATCATTTCCTATATTGCTGTAAAGCTTTGAAATTGTCCATGCTTAGCACTCAGAACTAGGTGCATGCTGTTGTAGATTCAACAAAATTGTATCTATCCTATCTCAAACACATGAAAAAAGAACAGAAATGTGATTGCCTGTCAGCTTCTTTGGTATTTGAAGATTTAATAGGCTCTTCAATTCTATTCATTGGTCCAAAATGTTTTTATAAAGATCAAAGCTACTTGGAAGATCAGATTTTGTATTCCCAATCTTTTATGACTCTTTTGCTTCACTAGTCTTAAGGGGTACCCACACCCTATATCCATTTGAACCAGGGGTGATGCTGGTAAAGCACCAACCAAGTTTTCAATGGTCTGTGGTCTTTTTCCTTTTTTGTATCTCACTTTTCTTTTTTGTTTGTTGATGAATGTTTGATATTAGGGTAGCTATACAGCTGATTTTGGCCTGCAAGATTACCACTGGTACCCTCAGAGTTACCCCTGAGTACTCATTTGCTCTCCTCGGAAGGATGGACAGATACGTTAACTTTTGGATTGTGGTTAACGGTTCCGAAAATGGAATTCCAAAACATGGGAGTATTCCCCACAAGATTTGAAGCACTCCACCTGAACCCCTTTGCCACATCACCACTCACCTAGTTATAGTGTTATTTTTATATTTTGTTTTAGTGGGTTATGTTGAGGAAAGGCCATGGTGGCCTATACAAAGCCCCAACATAGGAAGAAAGAAGAAAGCGAGCAGCTAAGAGGATAGAGATAAGATCAAGCTTATTGATCTTAGATTTGAAAGATGGCAAGTTGTAGGACTCAGGAGAGCAAGAAGAAGGCAAGACGTTCCATAAGTTGCACGTTCTTGGGATGAATGATGATTTGTGAGATAGAGTTCGTCGATTAGGCAGTGAAACTTGGAAAGGGTGTGAATGAGTCGAGCTTCTGGTGGTCCTAACACGCCTCAGAGGAACTGGAATAATATCCCTGATCTCCTGAGAAAAATGTCCGTTAAAGTATATGTAATAGATGGAAAGATCTCCAACTAGACGACGATGGGAAAGAGGTTGGAGCGATTTGGTGAGGTTAGGATATTGATGAGACGAATGGCTTTGGACTGGACTTTGTCGAGAAGACAGAGAGTAGATTTTGGAGCACCACCCCAGACGTGGGAGCAGTACTCTAAAGAAGGACGGATTTGGGACTTGTATATAGATAGAAGGTGAGAAGATGAGAAAAACCCGCGGGCTCTGGCGAGGAAACCGAACTTTTGTGATGCAAGTTTAGCAAGGGAATGGATATGAGTTTTCCAAGTGAGATTAGATGAAAGAGAAAGACCAAGTTGTGTGAAAGAAGCTGAAGTGTCCAGTTTATCACCATTCACGAGGACAGCTGGAAAGTTTTGATTACGTTTGCGTGAAATGACAGCCTGTTTCGTCTTGCTTTGGTTGAACGAAACTAGGTTGTCTTTACCCCACTTCTCAATAACTGTCAGATCATTGGAGAGAAGCGAGGCTGAAATGTTTCTGTGGAGTTGGATATCGGTGGAAGCATGGTCATTTGGATTGAATGAAAATGAAGAACTTAGGAAGGTATCATCTGCAAAGGAGTGAATGCTAGAAGACATAGAGGTGAGCAGGTCATTGATGAAGAGGATGAAGAGTACAAGGGAGATGACAGAGCCCTTGGGTACACCAGCATTGATAGAGTGCAGATTGGAGAGGAAGCCGTCCACTCTGACGGCAATTGACCTATCAGAGAGGAAACTACCAATCCAATTAATGAGAGTGTGATGGAGACCAAACATCGGCAGTTTAGCGAGAAGACTCTTGTACCAAACGTGATCAAATGCCTTGGAGATATCGAGAGAGATCACTCTGCTCTCACCACTGGATTCTAGAGCAGAGGACGAGACATGGACAGCATAAGCAAGAAGATCACCAGTAGACCTGGCTTTTCGAAAGCCATACTGGTGATCAGAGAGAAGATTGTTTGCTTCAAGGAAGGTTAGAAGTTGTTTAGTGATGATGGTCTCCATAGTTTTAGAGATGGGTGAAGTGATTGCAATGGGACGATAATTGAGTGGATTAGACTTGTCGCCTTTTTTTGCGATAGGAAAGACGTGGGCTTGTTTCCATGAGGTGGGAAATGTGCCAAGAGTGTAGGAAAGCTGGAATAGTTTGTTAAGAATAGGGGCAAGTTCAGGAGCACAGGTTTTGAGAACTATTGCTGGAATACCATCAGGACCTTTGGATTTGGAGGTGTCAAGCTGGAGAAGGGTTTGGTGAACTTTTCGTGTGGAGAACTTAATGGGTGACATAGTGAATTTTGAAGGGGGAAGTGATGAGGTTGGACCCCTTGGTCGTCCAGGTTGGAGTTGGAGGCAAAGATTGACGCAAAAAGATTAGCCTTGGATGAAGGAGTGGTAGAAGAAGAGGCAGAGTTGTTTTTAGTGGATGGAAAGATGATTGGCAAAAGTTTTGGGAGACAACTTTGGTCATAGACCAAAAGGAGCGAGAGCCAGCCTGGCAGGAAGCGATTTTGTTGTTGATGCGTTGGACAAAAGATGATTTGGCATTTTTGATGGTTTTGGGGCGAGTATTGCGTGACTGGATGAAAGAAGTTCTTGAGTGTTTGGTTTGAAGTCGCTTCCATTCCTTGAAGTAGTGGTTTTTGTTATTCACAGCTTTGGCGCACTGTGAATTGAACCACTTAGGGGAATTTTTTTTACCAGGCATGTAAGAAGAAGGAATAAAAAGATCTATGCCAAGAAGTATTGCGTCGGTGATGAAAGAAGCAAGAGAGGAAGGATCATTTGAAAAGCCTGAAGACCAAGGGTAAGAAGAGTGAAAAGTGCTAAGGGAGTCCCAGTCAGCCTTGCTGTAGTGGAAGACTCTTTGCGGAGCAAAGTTCTATCCAGGTGAGGGAGGAAGTCATGCCGTAAGGTTATGAGACAATGATCAGAGTTACCCAGATGAGAGCTAACGGTGGGAGGAGAGTAAATGCTAGGATTGGATGTGAGGAAAAGATCGAGAGTATTTGCTTTATCTCCTGCACGATCAGGAACGCGTGTCGGCTCTGAAATTACCTGTGTCAAGTCATTGACAATGGCAAAGGCCTCAGCTTCCCGACCAGCAGGGTTTAGTGACATTGGCGGAATAGGAGAGACATTCGGAGTTTGTGGATGTTGAAATCACCAAGAACGATGATTTCAGAGCGTGGAGATTGTAAAGTGATGGTTTCGATTGATGTGGAAAGGTAGTCGAAAAGAAGTTCATGATTGTTTGAGTTAGGAGAGCGGTTATAACTGAATTGAGTTGCCAGTATTTCGTTATAAAATATGTTTTTTCATGATATTGCTTCTCAAAATTTTATGGAAATGCTTGTTATTTTTTTATATGCTCATAAAACAATTACAACACAGAATACACAGGTGCCAAAGGGAGCATAGAACTACATAACAACCCTATTGCATTTAATTATGATATGGAGGTCAGTTTTCAAAGTGGGGGTCAGGTGAAACAGAGTAAGGAATTTCCATTTGCATTCGCAATACATGTGACCTGTATAATTCTGTTTTCACTGTTCTTGAACTTATTTGTCAATTTATCGTCAGTACGAAAGTCTTCAGGCTGAAAACGAATCATTAAAGGAAAAGGTTGAAGAAGTTTCTCTGGAGCTGGAAATTCTTCGAAATGAAATCAGTGAAGGAGGTGACTGAATTATTTTAGACATTAATGATAAGCAGATGGAAAAATTATATACTTCATTTGTTATTGAAATATAACTGATTCTTGTGAAAATTTTCAGGGCAATCCATCTTTTTGCATTTATTGGTCAAAATTTGTTAACTAGAAAGAAGAATTGCTAGCAAACGTGATGTGCATCCTATGTTATCTGGCCACCATCACCTTTAGTACCAACTAACTTGTATTTTTATGATGCTCACACAGCTAATTATTTTGTATTGCAAGGTGTTGATGGTGTTGCTGCCAATGCTGAAGTCAAGAAATACGAACAGCAGAATACGAGACTGAAGGAAGCGATTGTCAAGTATGATTGTACATATTGAAATATTCCTTTTTTATGACGTGACAACAGCAAGTCGAATCAAATTCCAGGATTTTTTTGTTCCTAAGGAACGAGTTGACACCACTCATAACCTTGAATAAGCTGTTTTTAATCACAACCGACATGCTTCGAATGAACAGTCTCCAATCGACGAGCGACTGACGATTTCCTTAAATTGTTTTAGGATGAAGGAGATTTCAGCAGCTGATAAAACCGAACTGCATCAGTTGCAGAAACAGTTCAGTGAGATTAGCAATCAGTTGACAAATATCTCAGAAGAAAGGGACAAGCTAGAGAATGACCTACAGGTAATGTAGATAATTCCACATTATTATCAAATATCGGATAGTTTGTCTAGTAATTATGCCATCTGTATGCTTCCTTTTTTCATCAATCTCAATCTTTTCTCTTTCGAAATCTCATATGTTATTTGACTCGTTAATTCATTCATCCATTCATTTATTCATTCAGTGATTGGTTACTTCTTATCCTCAAGCTATTATTCGGGTGCAAGCTCTTTCAAAGATTTATACATCGTTGTTGTTGTTTAGATATATTCATATTTGACCTCTTGCTGTTCTTATGTACCACCCATACGTAGTTCTCACTGCTCTCTTTTAGACTGCAGAGGGAACGATTGATGAGCTGAAAGAACAGGTACTGTCCCTCAGCCTTGTTAGTAGTTTATATGCATACATTGCTAATGGACACTAAGAAGCTGCTTTGCACTTGCCACGTAATGTTTAGGTATTCCTTTCGGCTTGAGCACACCTCGTGATTCCTACGCCTGGAAATACACTGAGCACAAAAGTCTAGGCAGATAAATATATATATATTCATATCTATATATAGTTATTCATAGTTATAGATCATTATTAATAGGTGGAAATCTTTCATTCAAATCAAATTCAAACGACAATTACAAACCTCTCTATTACATAGGTAATTTGAAATTGGCTTGCTTGGGTAACGGTCTACAATATAAACTGATACAATAAGAAAATAATGAAATGAATGTAATTATATATCAAAATGGATATTAAATCGAAAGAACGGGGCAGGCCTAATAGGAAAGAAGGTCAGGATTAGTCCAAGTTTTATTTCGGCCGCAAAAGATGTAGTAGGAGGTTTGGATAGCTATAGTGGTAAGTTTTGAGATGAGGAAGCGTCTATGTTGTGGTTCAATGGAATCGGAGTTGCTGAATATACCTAAAGCACTAATGGAGAGATTAGCGACTTGGACAGATTTATATTTCTTTATGAGTTCGGACAGGAGAGGGACGTACTTTTTCCTTTTTCTATTTTAGTTAGAAGCAAGGTTAGTTTCGAAGCCGACTGTTAGTTCTAACACGGAAAGGGAGTTATTGTCAGTTTTGAGCAGTGAATCCGGCCGTAATTCGTTTCCAGTTATAATGGATGGTGAATGAAAGCCGGGTATATCCGCATAAAGAGAAGATCCATTAATTGCTTTCAAAGAGGTGGCGAGGAAATTTGAAAAAGAGTCGTGGCGCCATGTAAAGCGTCCTTGGTTGAGGTGTACTTTACATCCCGCCACAGCATGAAGAAGAGTTTCCAATGATAATTATAATAATAATAATAATAGTGATATAGTTTTAGACATGCATACATACACACATGTATATTAATACACATCGAGAAGCTTTTTGCTTATCAAGCAGTGTCCAAATCCTTCCTCTCATTGTGAACACACATTGCGATTCCTACATCTTGAATTAAAGAGAGCTGGTGACTCTCCTCACAGTGAGTGGAAGTTTAGCTGAGAGTGGACTCGAACCACTGATGATAGGATCAGTGCGAAAGAATCTTGCCACTGAGCTATGCTGACACCCTTCACTGAGTCTATTAAGCTACTATACGTATCTTCAGTACGCTGTTGCATTTTTTGCGTTTTTGCTTTTTCAGGTCGACTCTGCTCTTGGCGCTGAAGAAATGGTTGAATCACTAACTGATACGAATCTAGCTTTAGAAGAAGAAATCGGAAAGCTGAAAGAGACTGTCAGCGATTTGGTAATCCAGTCGACTCTCCATTCTGATTCACTTGATATCTGATTTGCAGCGGAGGCTTACTCGAAAATGAGGGGCAGAGGATTCTTAGAGTAGTGTTGTTTGGATTGAAGTTAATGCAGTCTCTTCTCCATGCTGTCATTCAAATTTTTACATGTCAGACGTAGAGATTGTTGGCAATTGCTTCTGCTAACAGTTTGTCTCAACATGTACATTGTCTGGTCTTCGTGCAGCTGGTTGACCATGCTACATAACTTTTTGAGGATAATGTAGGAAGAATGAAAAGTCTTACAATCCGTTTTAATATTCCCTTCAAAATCACATTTTGCAGGAAGCATTGAGAGATTTGAATGAGGAGCTTGAAGAGAGCCATTTGCAAACAGAACACGATTTGAGGGAAGAACTCGATCTGACGATGAACAAGAAAAGAGAGGTTCTACGATTTTTCATTTGATAGTTTTCAGTGGTAGTTCGTAAAGAATTTAACGAGCTCTTTATCGGGGCAAAGAACGGGAACTTGATAGACCATGAAAGGCGAACCCTTCCAGCTCAAAATCGTAACTGTTGCACTTCAGCCCTTTTTATTTGATGACTGTATCAAATATGGAACATTTCGCTGACCGTAGGCTCATGAGATTGTATGTTTGCCAGTCATTTTTGTATTCGGGTAGGGAGAGTGCTCAATCTGAGGGGGACAGATAGCTAAGACGTAGGGGTTGAGGGTGAATACTCTTACTAGCACTACCGATAGCACTAACGGGATTCGAACCACATACAAGTGCTCTCTGCACTATGCTTTAGCCAACCTTCGTCATCTTCCTCCTACATGTCAAGGTGGGTATAGACTGGGACTCAAACCACCGCCTATCGGGTTCGTAGTCAAATTTTCGGAACTAACCTTGACTTCACATGGAAACTGATTGGAAAATTATTTCCACCAGAACGATATTAACTTTTTTGATGACATAAACGATTTTTGTTGTAGCTTGACAGGCAGTTGGATGCAGCTCAAGAAACTATGAATGATTATCACGGTACAATCAACAAATTCAGAGATCTTGTAGCTAACCTTCAGGTAGGCAATGATTCTTCAACTTAAAACATGTTATTATCATTACATTTATTATTGTTATTATCCATCTTCATATATGTTTACATTTACTTTGTTCTTTTTCCGTTGTATCATTTTTATATTCTAAACCCTAAGCCAAGCAAACCAATTTCAAACTACCTATGTATTAGCAAGGTTTGTAATTGTAGTTTGAATTTAATTTGAATGAAAGGTTTCCATATTTTTTAGATGATATTCAATACAGAGGCTATCTATTGTATTCCTCATTGCCAAATCAGATTAAAAATTCTAACACTCTCTCTGAAGAAGCGGAAGATAACCCCACGGAAAGGATTAAATTGCTTATGCAGATTGTGCAATGTTTTTGTTTTGTTTTTAAGGATCAAGGATGCTTATGAATATTTTATAACTAGAACACCTGGACTTCTAAGAAACTAGAATTTAGACTGTAATTAATTGATTTTTCGTGTTTACTTGTTGTTGGAGTCAATTAGCTGCTAGCCATCTTTCGTGGCCAACGTTAAATGGATTGCTAGTAGTAATGATAGTAAATGGCAGATATTCTTTCGCAAATGAGAATGCGATGTTAGAAAACAGCAAGATGCGTCCATGATCTGCTCCCCATAAGAATATTTTGAAAATTATCGAAATAAGTGCAAGGTGCTAGAGTCGCAAACCACGCAAATGGATTAAACTTCATAGCATTCTTGCTCTCGAAGTTAGCTGAAAACCTGAGGAAGAGATCCGTGATTTTTGTTCCATGCTTTGGGAAGTAGAATTTTACGAGGTGGCCTCTTCTCACTGCCTTCTTCGCCCAATAGTGTTTTTGTTGGGAACCCTGTGGGATTCGAACCTACCACCCCTTCGTTGTGCATCTGCACACCTGAACTGCTACACTACGGGAACAGTGAACAATTCAAAATGTCAATAATCAGCAGTGATCAGTCACCAATAGCTAGCTGCTGAGTCACCAAACACCTCAACCCATCTTCATTTTCATCTTTCCCATTCATCGTTTGTTCTTTTCCCCTTGCTGTAAATTTCTGTTTTGCCACTCAACTATCTCGTGTCGCTTGAGTGCAGAATAAATTCTGACACGGGAAAGTACAACTTCGGTTTATCTGCTGCGTACAGGATGTTTTTGACAGCATAAATGGCATGAATGATAAGCCAAGGGTTATGTTTATTGCAGGGAAAGGCATCGTAACGTTCTTACGCAAATTTTCCTCTATTGTATCCATTTAAGTTTTAATCTTTCATTATCTCTTTGAGATCAACATTAATAGATATCAATATCTCTTTCGGTTTGGTCTTTTTTTTTATTGCCTCATCGCTTACCTTCAGTCCCTATGTGCAGGAATAGGGGACGAGGTATGCCAGCCCTGGCTACTTTAGATAGACCAAATAATCTGGCAATCAGAATATGGAGATATGGATGTGATATTCGTATCTGTTCCCGCAGAGTCGCATCCGAGATTTGCAGCAACAAAATGAAGACCAAAGTGCAGAGAGTGAGCAGAATTTATTGACATCAGCCGCATCCGATATCGACTTTAAAGTCAAATTTGCCGAGATAAAGCATAATGCACGTGTAAGTTTTTTATCGTTTTCATCTTCTTTTTCGTCTTATCTTGCATCTCCTTTTTATCTTCTTTTTTCTTCTTCTTTTTCATTCTCTTTTGCATCATTTTTTCATCTTTTTCTTCTTCTTTTTCATCTTCTTTTTCATCTTTTTCATATTCGCTTTCATCTTGTTTTCATCTTCATTGGCATCTCCGCTTTCTGTTGTCATTTTCTAATTTGGATCTATTCGGGTAACGCTCCATTCGGTTCTTCTCCGATCTGTTTTTCTGCTGCTTTATGCCACGCCGTTCTATGCTGCGCTGCGATATGCCATGCTTTGCTCTCCTCTCCAATGCTTCAGCCTGCTTTTCTTCGACCTGTTATGATCTGTTCTTTCATTTTTATGCTCAACTCTGCTATGCTTTATTGTTGTCAAACGTGCTCTGCTAATCTGCTCAACACTGTGCTATCAAATGATAAGCTATGCTCTGCTGTGTTATGTTCTGTTATTCTATTTCTGCTATTTATCATGTACTATGCTATGTTTTGCTATGCTGCGTTGTGGTTTGCTGTGTTTCGGTATGTTATGCTACATTGCACTCTGCTGTTTTATAGTGCTATGCTGTGTTATTTCATTCCACGCCATATTGAGATGTGCTGTGTTCTGCTATCTTGTGCTATGTTGTACTATGCTTTGCTGTGTTATTGTATGTTTTGCTATGCTGTTCTGCTATGCTATATTCTGCTATTATTTATTCTGCTATGCTATTTGCTGCTATCTGATGCTTTTTTTTAATGAGTTATGTTGAGGAAAGGCTATGGTGGCCTATGCAAAGCCCCAACAAAGGAAGAAGGAAGAAAGAAGAAAGCGAACAGCTAAGAGGAGAGAGAGAGAGAGAGAGAGAGAGAGAGAGAGAGAGAGAGAGAGAGAGAGAGAGAGAGAGAGAGAGAGAGAGAGAGAGAGAGAGAGAGAGAGAGAGAGAGAGAGAGAGAGAGAGAGAGAGAGAGAGAGAGAGAGAGAGAGAGAGAGAGAGAGAGAGAGAGAGAGAGAGAGAGAGAGAGAGAGAGAGAGAGAGAGAGAGAAGAGAGAGAGAGAGAGAGAGAGAGAGAGAGAGAGAGAGAGAGAGAGAGAGAGAGAGAGAGAGAGAGAGAGAGAGAGAGCCAGAGAGCCAGAGAGAGGAGCCAGGAGAGAGAGCCAGAGAGAGCCAGAGAGAGCCAGAGAGAGCCAGAGAGAGCCAGAGAGATCAGAGTTAAGAGGAGAGAGAGATCAGAGTTAAGAGGAGAGCTATGGTGTAGTGTGTTGTACTATGCTTTGCAGTGTTATGTTATATTATGCTATATTCTGGTATGCTATATTCTGCTGTGCTACATTCTGCTATTCTATATTCTGCTATGCTATATTATGCTATGCTATGTTCTGCTATCTTATGCTATGGTGTAATATGTTGTAAAATGCTTTGCTGTGTTATGCTATATTCTGCTAAACCATAAAGAAAAACTCTGGTATGCTTTAAAAATTTCCGCTATGCTATATTCTGCTATGCTGTGCTATGCCATGCTATGCTATGCTATGCTATGCTATGCTAAAGTATATTCAGCGCTATGCTAAATTTCATTATATTCTAAGATGCTCTTCTCGCACTTCATTTATCTGATGGAAACCGTGGTTTCTGATTACAGAGTATTGAGCTGGAACTGCGCAAATTTGAAGTTCAAGAAGCAAGTGAACACGTGACAATGCTCAATTCATATTTGCCAGATTATTTTTCCAGGCGTGGAGGTGAGTGAGTAAGGCTATCACTAAGTCAAGCAATCGATTAATAAATCGGTAAATTATGGATCAGCCCGGTCAAATACCCAATCAGTCAATCAATCAATCAATCAATCAATCATTTTCCCTCTGTATCTATCAGTCTATCAATAGATGAATCAACCCATCAAACAATCAGTCAGTTAATCAATTAGTCAGTTAATTGTTCTAGCAATCAGTATAATCAGTGAATCTCTCAATGAATCTGTCAATCGTTCAACCATTCAGTCGATTTTCCGCCAATTAATCGCCTTTTTATTCCAATCTTAAAGAGCTTCATGCTTTTTCTTCTTTTGCAACTTCTCTCAGTTTTGCGATACTTAGAAAGTATTTTCCGTTGCAGGCGACTACGACGGCGTCTTGTTGTTGCTTTTACTATCCCGTCTCAGTTTTAAAACGATGTTACTTAGCAACCAGCTTCGTGATAAAGTAAGTGTATAAATGCGTGTATTTCGTCGCCATCCTTCGTGGCGTCATTTTATAAAGTACATGCAGCCTCTTTTCGAATTGATGTAAATGTCAGAATGACACTTAGTAGTGATTCTCTGTTAACAGTGAAGGAAATCATTTCATCTCGTATCGTATATAATTACGAGATTGGACCGCAGTTTAGTACCATTTCTCCGCTTTCTGCGTAGCATTCGAAGTTAGCTTTTTGGACACTGAGTCGCTTGCAGAAATAGGCGGTGTCCTGGATCTTCCTCTCGATGTGACTGCACCTCGGGATTTTTATACGCCTGGTTTTACTGAGAGCTAGAGATCATTTAGTCTAAGTGAATTTTAAACTGAAGTCAGTCGTAAACCTCTAGACATAGGATCATCAAGTAAGGATCTTATCGCCGGTTCTCCTTACACCTTGCAACGTTTTGCCAGAATATACTTGTTGGTATTTATTTTTGTGTTTCCTTTTCTTCTATGTAATAGCCCTGGGGTTGAAATTCCCCCTTTGCTCCCTGGGCTATCGTCCTAGCAGTACAGGAAAGTATTTTTGTAAGTAATTGAGCTAGTAGTTTTTTATGCAAATTTTTCTTTGGAGGTAAAAAAAAGAAGAATTGACTGTTTTTAAGTTACATTGAATACAGTTTGCTTCATCAGCTTGTCTCTTAAAGACCTCTTATTCTTTCCTTATCATTTTCTGCCAACATGAGTGATTCCTCTGTTGTTGATATGAAGAAGGCGAAAGTTTTCACTGATTTAATTTCACTTGTTTTTCCGGTCTGATGTTTTAACATTCATCCATACTTTTAGCACGATATTGGAGAGATTGTTGAAAATGGCCAGCCACTTGAAGGATCCAAAGGTGACGTCATCAGCCATGCTGCCCAACTGGTCATGCTTTTGCTGACATTTCAAAAGATTGTTGGTGAATACTTGAGGTAGCTGAATCTTACTTCACATTTATGTGCTTTTTTGATTCTCTTTTGCCAAGCGAAGCTGCTTTTACGTCGTACTGTACTTCAGTTTTCCTCTCAAGCTGTTTACTTGGTACAGTCCACTTTGTCCTGTGCGTTCTATCCTGTGTACTGTATACCTATTTGTACTCAAATCATGCTATACTGTACTAACCTTTTCTACATTGTACTGTATTGTACCTTACTTTGCAGTACTGTACTGAACTTAACTGTACTAAATTACTCTGTACTGTATTTCACTGTACACTACTTTCCTTTTCTCCGGCTGCACTGCACTGCCTTGAACTGTGCTGTGCTTATTCATTATCATCATCATCAGATCAGGGCTTTCGTCGGTGACGATCAGCCACAGAATATGAAACTTTTCCTATTAATCCTCGCCAGCTCCCGCGTTCTTGTGCCAATGCTACTGCCTCTTTGAGACTAGATGGTTTCAGCCACTCTTTCACGTTATCTGCATAACAGAGCCGTGGGCGGCCGCGTGTCCTCCTACCTCCTTTGAGACCCAGAATGGCCGCTTTCACAATTTGGGAACCACCTTCTCGGCAGGTGTGACCGTAGTATGACAATTTGTTTTTGACTACCTGTGGTAAAAGGCCAGGAGCTTCTCCAATTTCTTCAAAGATGCTCTCGTTTGTTCTTCTTTCCTTCCAACTGACACGGAGCATGCATCTGTATATCCACTGTTCTGCTGCCATGAGCTTCTTTTCGTTCGCAGTGGACAATCTCGAAGCCTCTGCTCCATAGGAGATGATGGGCCATATTAGGGTTTTCACCAATTTTATTTTCACAGTTTTATCAATTTGTCGACTTTTCCAAATATCCGTCAGCTCTAGCGTTTTTCTCTTTGCAATTGCGATTCGAGTTTTGATGTCCTTCGAGCAGTCACCGAATCTCGTCTTTACTGAACCCAGATATTTGAAACTCTCTACTTCTTAAATTGCAACTCCGTTCACTTTTACTTCATGTTTGTGTTCGTCTCGTTTGTCGATACGCATCAGCTTAGTCTTCTTTACGTTTAAGTTGAGCAGTTTTGTTTTCCCAGCTTCGTTTACTCTCTCGACCAGTTCATAAATGTCCCTTTCAGAGTTTGCAAGAAGTGCTGTGTCATCAGCATCGGGAGATTCGAAAGTTTTTGTCCACCAACGTCCACTCCTAGATGGCCAATTTCAGCATCTCTCATGATGTCCTCTGTGTATAG
This sequence comes from Pseudorhiza aurosa, assembly GCA_964026355.1. Lineage (NCBI taxonomy): Eukaryota > Metazoa > Cnidaria > Scyphozoa > Rhizostomeae > Lychnorhizidae > Pseudorhiza > Pseudorhiza aurosa. The sequence goes on along the minus strand of OZ032125.1, from coordinate 1,340,508 downwards.
TGAAAACAATGAAGGTGAAATCACTCATCCTTGTCTCACACCGCTGAGGATTTGAAAGGGTTGGCTGAGTGTTCCGTTCAATTTCACTACTCCCTTTTGGTCGCAGTACAGCTGTTGTAGGAGTGCAATTAAGTGTTTCGGGAAGCCCATCCTTGTAATGGTTTCAAACAGCTGCATGTGGCTGACGCTGTCAAATGTTTTTGCATAGTCCAGGAAGACGATGAAGGCCAACATTTTTTTCGATAAGGCACTGCAGAATGCAGAGCATGTCCGTTGTTCTTCTGTTCTTCCGGAAACCTGCTCCTTCTTCAGGGAGTCTTCTTCAATCTTGTTTTGCAATCGGTTCAGAATAATCGTTAGCAGGATTTTGCTGGCATGACTAATGAGTGCTATTGTTCGATAGTTTCCGCAATCCTTTGTGCTGCCGCTGTTGTGGATGACTACGAACTCTTGGTTCTTCCATTCGTCCGGCCATTTCTCAGTGCTCCAGATTTTCTTGCATAGGATGTGTAGTGCTTTGATGGCAGACTTTCGACTGTGCTGAATAAGTTCAGCGGGAATTCCATCCAGCCCTGGTAACTTGCCTTTCCTCAGCTTTGTCACGCCGTGCTCTATCTCTAAACGGTACTGTATTTCATGTGGGCAGTATTGTACTGTACTGAACCGTACTGTACTGAACCGTACTGTACTGAACCGTACTGTACTGAACCGTACTGTACTGAACCGTATTGTACTGTACTGGTACTGTACTGTACCGTACTGTACTGAACCGTATTGTACTGTACTGGTACTGTACTGTACTGAACCGTATTGTACTGAACCGTACTGTACTGAACCGTATTGTACTGTACTGGTACTGTACTGTACTGAACCGTATTGTACTGTACTGGTACTGTACTCTACCGTACTGTACTGAACCGTATTGTACTGTACTGGTACTGTACTGTACCGTACTGTACTGAACCGTATTGTACTGTACTGGTACTGTACTGTACTGAACCGTATTGTACTGAACCGTACTGTACTGAACCGTATTGTACTGTACTGGTACTGTACTGTACTGAACCGTATTGTACTGTACTGGTACTGTACTCTACCGTACTGTACTGAACCGTATTGTACTGTACTGGTACTGTACTGTACCGTACTGCACTGAACCGTATTGTACTGTACTGGTACTGTACTGTACTGAACCGTATTGTACTGAACCGTACTGTACTGAACCGTATTGTACTGTACTGGTACTGTACTGTACTGTACTGAACCGTACTGTACTGAACCGTACTGTACTGAACCGTATTGTACTGTACTGGTACTGTACTCTACCGTACTGTACTGAACCGTATTGTACTGTACTGGTACTGTACTGTACTGTACTGAACCGTATTGTACTGAACCGTACTGTACTGAACCGTATTGTACTGTACTGGTACTGTACTGTACTGTACTGTACTGTACTGAACCGTATTGTACTGTACTGGTACTGTACTGTACTGTACTGTACTGAACCGTACTGTACTGAACCGTACTGTACTGAACCGTATTGTACTGTACTGGTACTGTACTGTACTGAACCGTATTGTACTGAACCGTACTGTACTGAACCGTATTGTACTGTACTGGTACTGTACTGTACTGTACTGTACTGTACTGAACCGTATTGTACTGTACTGGTACTGTACTGTACTGAACCGTATTGTACTGAACCGTACTGTACTGAACCGTACTGTACTGAACCGTACTGTACTGAACCGTACTGTACTGAACCGTACTGTACTGAACCGTACTGTACTGAACCGTACTGTACTGAACCGTACTGTACTGAACCGTACTGTACTGAACCGTATTGTACTGTACTGGTACCGTACTGTACTGAACCGTACTGTACTGAACCGTACTGTACTGGTACCGTACTGTACTGAACCGTACTGTACTGAACCGTATTGTACTGTACTGGTACCGTACTGTACTGAACCGTACTGTACTGAACCGTACTGTACTGAACCGTACTGTACTGAACCGTACTGTACTGAACCGTACTGTACTGAACCGTACTGTACTGAACCGTACTGTACTGAACCGTACTGTACTGAACCGTACTGTACTGAACCGTACTGTACTGAACCGTACTGTACTGAACCGTACTGTATTGAACCGTACTGTACTGAACCGTACTGTACTGAACCGTACTGTACTGAACCGTACTGTACTGAACCGTACTGTACTGAACCGTACTGTACTGAACCGTACTGTACTGAACCGTACTGTACTGAACCGTACTGTACTGAACCGTACTGTACTGAACCGTATTGTACTGAACCGTACTGTACTGAACCGTATTGTACTGTACTGGTACCGTACTGTACTGAACCGTACTGTACTGAACCGTACTGTACTGGTACCGTACTGTACTGAACCGTACTGTACTGAACCGTATTGTACTGTACTGGTACCGTACTGTACTGAACCGTACTGTACTGAACCGTACTGTACTGAACCGTACTGTACTGAACCGTACTGTACTGAACCGTACTGTACTGAACCGTACTGTACTGAACCGTACTGTACTGAACCGTATTGTACTGTACTGGTACCGTACTGTACTGTACTGTACTGTACTGTACTGTACTGTACTGAACCGTACTGTACTGAACCGTATTGTACTGTACTGGTACCGTACTGTACTGAACCGTACTGTACTGAACCGTACTGTACTGAACCGTACTGTACTGAACCGTACTGTATTGAACCGTACTGTACTGAACCGTACTGTACTGAACCGTACTTTACTGAACCGTACTGTACTGAACCGTACTTTACTGAACCGTACTGTACTGAACCGTATTGTACTGTACTGAACCGTACTTTACTGAACCGTACTGTACTGAACCGTATTGTACTGTACTGGTACCGTACTGTACTGAACCGTACTGTACTGAACCGTACTGTACTGAACCGTACTGTACTGAACCGTACTGTACTGAACCGTACTGTACTGAACCGTACTGTACTGAACCGTACTGTACTGAACCGTACTGTACTGAACCTTATTGTACTGAACCGTATTGTACTGAACCGTACTGTACTGAACCGTATTGTACTGTACTGTACTGTACTGTACTGTACTGTACTGTACTGAACTTGGCTCCACTGTCCTTACCGTGCCGTACTCAGTTCTGCTCAAACCCACTCAGATTTGCCATTCTATCTGGTATATTCTATTGTGCTCTATCGACGATTTTCTTAGCTACACAACGGCTTTGTTTGACCCTCGAAATTATGTTCTCAGTCGTTTTATGTTAGATTATATTTAGTCATGTGTTTTCATACATTCATGCTAAATCCCTTTCATTTTGTCTCCTAAGAGCTTCGCAGACGTGTGACGTGTCTGTATTCACAAGAATCGTGGGGCAGTACCCTGAGCTGGCTTCCGACGAGAAGTACATCGATTTGTATATAAAGATGCTCACTAAAGATCAGGTAACATTTTGCAACAATTAATGAAGGCTGCGTCCAATTACTCACATACATTGTCTTCACCGTTAACGACGCAGTGGGCTTTTCACCGTAAGAGAGGATAGTACCTGTGTTAGCATAGCAAGAGAAACGCCAATGTCAGAATCGCTTTTGATTAACAGATTTGTCGGAGTTAAGCCAAATTAAATCATTTGATGCTGTACGAGACCATGTTATTGTATGTTGTGAGACCTTACCAATGCTAGTTGCTATATACAAATACGGCGTTCGTAGTCCATGATTTAATCTAAAAATATTAGTGAATCAGCCACCTCGTTTGTTAAAAACAAATCCAGAATCCTACCGCTCAGCTATCCTGCCTCTCAATGTGATGAGACACCTTATGATTCATGCCCCCGGAATACAGAAAGCCCCTCAACTACACTCTCTCTTAATGCGCCGTAGCCATGGAGCTTGCCCTACACAATAGGACATGCTCTTGCAATCATTTTTACCAGTCGATCCTGATTATTACTCTTTGTAATAATCAATAATAATGATAATAATTGCAATTATTCTAGGACAGTAACCCATTCAGCAGTGCTGGTTTACAAGGGGCCGTCCATCCACAAACAAACTAATTTACTGACTAACTGATTTATTGAATAATGTAATTGTATTTTCCAGCTTGATGATACAGTTTCCTTAGAGCCGTTAGAGAAAGCTTTGAAACACTTCAAGTTATGTATACACGAAGCATGTTTGTGCTATTCCTATTTTTACGAGTCTAAATAGGGGAAGCGGCCTCGGTTGGTATAAACTAACTTAACCGGGCTCTAGCAAAGGGAGTCATGAGGCCTTGGGATTATTGTCAGGTACACTCAACTATGTGTATGAATTCGTGGATGATATCAGATCCAACCTGTTAAATTGTGGTTTGTTCGAATGGCATAAAAGCCGGAGCATGCATTTGGAAAAGTGACGCGGAGCAGCGACGTACTGACTATCCATTTTCAACATCTGTCTTCAGGTTATCTTTGGATCCAGCCTAAAATTATTGTGGGCGCATTTTAGAATCACATTTGCGCAAAGGAGAAGTCGATGCCTAAAAAATGAATTATTTGTTACCTGCACAATAAACTGGCCACAGAATAGCGAATGGATTGAAGCAATGTCCCCTCGCATTCTTAAAAGAAATAAATACACGTCTTTTAGAATCAAACGAAATTATGAGGATTGACGAAATAAAGATTACATATATACGAGAGCACATAACTGCTTATAACAGAAATGCAAGAATTCACAACTTCAAAGGAATACAATATCGCCGCTGAGTTCCTCCTCAGGTTATCTGGCCTGCTTAAGCCAGCCTTCTCAAAATGGGCGTAGATATTTCCCTTTTTACTCACTCAGCAGAAGCGAAGGTGGCAGTAGGATATCCCTGTATTATTTGTTGACTTTATTTCTTTATTTTGCTGCAGGCGTTGTATTCCCTTCATTTGGGTTCACATCCACATTCTGAAACTGATTTTCTCAATGATGCCATCAAAATTTTGAATAGTGGAGCAGAGTGTTTGTCTGTCGATGTCCAACGACTACGAGGTTTGGTCCAGGTAAGTTCGACGTCTTTTTCTTTTATCAACTTTGTCTTCGATAATTCAGAACAAGGAGCCTTTTTTAGTGAGTTATGTTCGGGAAAGGCAATGTCAGCCTATACAATGCCCCAACAATGGAAGAAAGAAGAAAGCGAAAGGGTAAGAGGAGAGATCAAGTCAAGTTTATTGATCTTAGATTTGAAAGGTAGCAGAGTATACTCCACATTTCTTATTTCGATTTTTCCCTATCGGGCCAATAAAGTGAAATCAATATAGAATTAAACGATCCCCAAACATGACCTCCTGGTAGGCCAGTTTTACATTGGTGTTTTTATTTTCTTTGGAAGCAAATTTGTAAATGCTTTCGTTTTATGTCTTGCTGAAGGAGTATCGTGACGTATGGGTGTGAATATGAAGAGTACCTGAAATTTCTTCGTGATCGCTCACTTTCTCGCGTCATTCCTCGCATTATTCTCAGCCAATTTCATTTTTTCTGCTTTATTCTACTCTCAAAATGTTTCTGAACTAGAATTTTACCTGCAACCAACGCGGAATCAGAATTTTTCCAATTCACGATTGAGTTTTTGGAGGGTGTTAGCCAAGAGAGTGTGGTGCGGTGGCGTAGTGGTTAAGGATGCGGACTCACAGTATAGGGGTCGTCAGTTCGATTCCTCAATGTGTCACTTTTAAAAAAAACGTAATTGGTGAGGAAGGCAACGGGAAACCACCTCATGAATTCCAATTCCCTAGAAAAAACTCAGAGCACTGTCTCTGGTTTCTACTACGCTCGAAATCGAGTATGCGATGCAGTAACGCTGCCAAGAGAGTTCGCCATTGCAGATGGTGGGTTTGATCCCATTTTTTTATATGAAAGGTGGCAAATCTTACTCGCCTATTTTTCATACGAGCCTACTCGAAGAAGGTGCCTCCCCAATCCCAAAATGAAGCTATGTATTTCCTAGGGAAGATAAAACAACATGAACAATTATTAATGCTGAAAGTATACATGTGCATCCATCTTTTTTCGTAGTCTTGTGACGATGCTGGAAAATTTGTTGGCTTGCTAGAGGCGATTGAACTACGAAACATGGAAGTGAAGCAACTATGCAAAAAGGTACATTATTTTACCGTCCAGCTCAGAGAACTATTTTCCCAACCAAATATGCATCGCGATTCCTTTGGTTTCCTTTGATCAACTTCTTAAACACAACAGTTTCCCTATTTAGGAGTTTCTATCGATCAGACGATATCTGTTTCTCTTCGCCTCAGCTGCGTGGATATCGCGCATGGGACGAACGGACCAATGATCGACTGTTCCGAATGGTCCTCCGTATGGGCATTCCATGTGTCGATTGTAATATCGTGAAGATTCCCTTCGTCCGTCATATCAGTAACGTTTCATTGTTTTCAGATCAAAAGGAGGCAGCCGCAGGATGGTACCAGTGTCATTGAGTATCCTAAAGAGGTAATTTTTCTTCATGTTTATGACATGCAGTATGATCAAATCACAGTGAATGCCACAGTGACCCATTTTTATTACATAAGAGTGCTGAAGCAAATTATACGTAGAACGTACTCGCCTGGGAATTACTGTCGAAGATGTGATAACGATCCCGTAACGACATGTTCGTAAAGACCCATTTTCGTGTAATGGACGTTTTCATGAAATCTATTGCCAATTGAGTGTGTATTCGTTATAGGCCTAAGTACCTTCACTTGCATAAGCACATATAGGTGTTTATCACAACAACCTCTAAACAGCTAAACCAAATGTAAAATATTTTCTTACGAAATGTTTTTATACCATTTCGAATGCTTTCCGGGTTCGCATTTAGACATTTCTTAAAAAAAAAATTTTGAACCACCCTAATGCAGTAAATATCTAGTATATACTGTATGTGCATGTATATAGATGTATATAATTTATATATATATATATATGTGTATATATTTATATATATATATATATATATATATATATATATATATATATATAAATATATACACATATATATATATATATATATAAATATATACACATATATATATATATATATATATATATATATATATAAATATATATATCACATAGAGGGTGCTGTCTTCATCACCATATGGTGCTCTATGTACAAAGTACAGAGCGTTGATGTATATATATATATATATATATATATATATATTTATATATATATATATATGAATATAAAATAGGCTACTTTTTAAGGCAAATTTATCGATAGATTACTTCAGACGTTTCGCCTTGTGAGGGCTTCATCATTTCTGCTATATATATATTTATATATATATATATATATATATATATCACATAGAGGGTGCTGTCTTGACCACCATATGGTGCTCTATGAACAAAGTACAGAGCGTTGATAGCAGAAATGCAGAAAAGGAAAAGACCGATTCTCTGTTACTCTGAGTTTCGTGCGAAGGCACTCGTCTGTCTGATTGTCTGTCTGACGAGACAGACTATAACTGAATCACATTCCGAATTACATTGATTTTAAAATAAATGAATTGGTTAAAAATAGAATAAAAATAAAATAAAATTAGAATAAAAGAAGCCGTTGGCAAGTTACTGTCTATTGTCTAGGTGATGCTATTGTTCATTAAATAATATTTGTTCTCGTGTCGGCATTTAGAGATTTGTTCAGAGAGTTTGAGACTGACTCTCCGTCCCCCTCTCGAACTCCCTCCGAACACCATCAACATCATTAACAACGAAGCCCGTAACATTGCAACCGACCTTAACATACAAGACTGAGTAGAACGTATGGCAGAACAACAGGCCTTCATAACCCTAAAAAACCATAAAGACAACTTCGAGAATAAACCCACCTGCATGGGAATCGGTCTTTTCCTTTTCTGCATTTCTGCAATCAACCCTCTGTACATAGAGCACCATATGGTGGTCAAGACAGCACCCTCTATGTGATATATATATATATATACATATATATATATATGAATGTATAAAATAGGCTACTTTTTAAGGCAAATTTATTGATAGATGACTTCAGACGTTTCGCCTTGTGAGGGCTTCATCAGCACAAGGCGAAACGTCTGAAGTAATCTATCAATAAATTTGCCTTAAAAAGTAGCCTATTTTATATATTCACATTTTATCTGAGGCATGGCCACACAAAAATGTTCAATATATATATATATATATATATATATATATATCACATAGAGGGTGCTGTCTTGACCACCATATGGTGCTCTATGTACAAAGTACAGAGCGTTGATAGCAGAAATGCAGAAAAGGAAAAGACCGATTCTCTGTTACTCTGAGTTTCGTGCGAAGGCACTCGTCAGACAGACTATAACTGAATCACATTCCGAATTACATTGATTTTAAAATAAATGAATGGGTTAAAAATAGGGTGAGAGTAAAATAAAGTAAGATAAAATTGGGATAAAAGAAGCCGTTCGTACGTATAGTGTATTTACATTCTAAACTATTACGCAGGGCTTGCACGCTCAGAAATCGAGACGTGCGTCAAAAAACCTGCGTGGTCAGAGTGGGGCGAGCGATTGACAATTATTTGAGGACATAACATGGGCCTATAACACAAGAATGGATCATAACAACAGTCAAATTCCGGATATCGCTCTCCACAAGAAATGTTTATTAATAGGCGGGCGATTAGTCGCTACCAAGTGAGAGCATGGGGGCGTGCCTGCGTGTGCGAGCGCTATCCCACCCCCTCCCCCCATAGAGAGAGAGCCCTGTTATGAGAATAACTTTCAGATTAAAGTTAAAGGCCGTAATGGAGAGTTTCGTGTTAGGCAGTCATCAGCTGACGTGTGATAATCGAAGCTATGTCTCTTGCTCGACACTGATGTAACCTGATGTCCTTGACCGATTCACGTATGCATATCCATCCTATTGTGTGTGCATAGTAAAAATCAAAACTGTTGGTGTGTCTCAAGCGCGATTTATGATCAATTTGCTTCTCGTGAAGGTTATGAACGAAATCGACGATGTACTCTCAGAGCAAGGGAACTTAGTGAGGATGATTCAAGAATTGACGAACGTGTCTTGCTACAAAGCAAGTTCCTTAACAGGTTAGATTTTTCTTTATTCTCAACTTTATTTTCCATTATGACTTTCGGTCGTACAATTGTCCGCTATTGACTTTCGGTCGTAGAATTTCCCATTATGACTTTCGGTCGTAGAACTTTCCGTGATGTTTTCCGGTCGTAGAATTTCCCATTATGACTTTCGGTCGTAGAACTTTCCATGATGTTTTCCGGTCGTAAAATTTCCCATTATGACTTTCGGTCGTAGAACTTTCCGTGATGTTTTCCGGTCGTAGAATTTCCCATTATGACTTTCGGTCGTAGAATTTTCCGTGATGTTTTCCGGTCGTAGAATTTCCCATTATGACTTGTGGTCGTAGAACTTTCCGTGATGTTTTCCGGTCGTAGAATTTCCCATTATGACTTTCGGTCGTAGAACTTTCCGTGATGTTTTCCGGTCGTAGAACTTTCCGTGGTGTTTTCCGGTCGTAGAATTTCCCATTATGACTTTCGGTCGTAGAACTTTCCGTGATGTTTTCCGGTTGTAGAATTTCCCATTATGACTTTCGGTCGTAGAATTTTCCGTGATGTTTTCCGGTCGTAGAATTTCCCATTATGACTTTCGGTCGTAGAACTTTCCGTGATGTTTTCCGGTCGTAGAATTTTCCGTGATGTTTTCCGGTCGTAGAATTTCCCATTATGACTTTCGGTCGTAGAACTTTCCATGATGTTTTCCGGTCGTAGAATTTTCCATCATAGCAGGCAACAAACAATCGCGGTAAATGAAATGGTGTCCATACTTTTTAGACCAAGAGCGTCACTACAAAAACGCCAACACTCAATTTGTGAAATTGATTCTGCCACCATTCCACACAACTTATTTCTGTATGAAGAAGCCAAGGTTGTGATAGGAATTTATCTTTGGAAGAATCGATCTTTTTATGCAATGATGCAAGTATTTCATGCCGTAAATACCAGTGGGCAATTCTGGGTTTTCAGACATTTATTCACGCTGCAAAGGTTTCACTCAATTTGAGCATTGGAGGCAGTGATGGGTACTGCACAGAAGAAAGGAATCCTGATCTCTTCGCCCTGAAGATCTCGTCCGCCAACTGTAGCAAATCATGATTAGATGGTCGGTGTCATGAATTCATATTTCCCCTGACCCATGCAATATGGAAGCTTTACACAGTGCCCTGATATGAAACTAGAGAAAAGGCTCTAAGTTTTTTCTAGGGAAGCGGACTTTATGAGGTGGTTTCCTAGTGCCTTCCTCACCAATGGTATTTTTATTGTGACGCGTGTAGGATCCAAACTCACAGTCCCTGCGCTACGAGTCCACACGCTTAACCACCACACCACAGTACCACTTTAGAGCATTTGTTGATGACTGACGCGAAGAATCAGTAGGCCCGCTTCATCGTCTGTTTATTGCCTTTTTTCTTCTTGATGACTTGTCTTAATTGTTTCATTATTGTTGATATATTACGTGACTGTGAATGTCACAAGGTCGAGAGAGAAAGGAAAGTCGGTTCAAACTGGGAGGAAAAAATCACTATTTGAAGATATTTTATGCAATTCGTTTACTCCTGTTGTTTACAACATTAGTAAGAGTTTATGACATAATGGTTGTAATGAAACTTTTTCTCTTCTTGAATGCGACGGTTTTTGCTCCTTTGCCAAGTGGTCGAATCACATTCGGGATAGATTTACATACCCGTCTCTGCACTTGTCCCTCTTTCACTTCTACCTGGTCAAGAAAAAGCATATTTCCTTTCATCTTAATTAGACAAAGGAAATGGCAGGATAAACGAATGCAAGAAATATTTAAAAGAGACAAGTTAAGTTTATGTGTGGCATGCTCCGGTGCTGTTCTAGCCAGTCTGTTTATTGGAGTTTCTTGGTACGGCCCAGTGTAAACTGTAGAATAGAAACCTTTAATTATATGACACTGAACAGTTGAGGCAGAAAAGAGAAAAGATAATGGTATTGTTTAAGTCTGCTCCACCCGTATGACATCTAATCTATGCATATTTTTCAGATGGTGAGGTGCTGCTTAGCGGCCAGCTAGAGGAATCTGCGTGGGACTGTGTGATGCTTGTTTACGAAAAGGATGATTACGATCCGAGAGACTGTATCAGGTTTGTCGTTTTTTTAGAAGTTTGTCCCACATTGAATATCCTGTAAATTAAGCAGAAAGAAAAAAACATGACAATTTTCAACCAAAACGTAACGTGGCAAATATCATAACGGCTGTAGCAAAACACAGACACAAGCCAACAAATAAACCTAGTTTTGGCCTAGCTAATTTTCTGAGATTGAGCATGACTTTAGACTTGAAATTTGTCGAAGCTCTAGCTCCGCTTACTAACGGTTCTCCATTTCTCTGCCTTTTTCTTCTCATATCCGGCAGCGAGCTACCTCTTTTCTGGGTATGTGTTTGATTTGTATAGAGTAAACAGCGACTCAAACGTACACTGAGACAACCTTTTACAGGATGAGTAATTGAAAAACAGTCCCTTGAAATGATCTGTCCTCGGCTGCAGAAATCATTAGATTCCTATGTAAATTATCAATGTAAACCTTAAGATGTTTATTGCGTCGTGAATGGCTTTGGTCTGTCTTATTGAATGACAGGATTTCTTTCCTACGAATTGCCTACTCTTGCTTTGAAAGAATTTGTAGTCGTCAATAATCCCATTCATGGTGCGGCCTCGTGCCGAAAAACACAGTTCATGAAATGGCATACGCAGCATCTTTGCCGCATGTTCATAGAATGAAGCAATGGAAGTATGACAATGTCTGTGGATGGCAATGGTCATTTCATCGGTCGTGTTCTTTTTAGTGACAGCTTCAAGAAAATCCTCATGTGTCTGTCTGGTGTTGCGATCAAATTGCAAGAAGGAGACTATGATGCGCAACCACCTCCAAACACGGTAAGTTTTTCGCGACTTGTGTACTGACGTATATCTAGCTATTAAGTACGTATGTTTTATATCCTGTTTCTAAATTTGTTAACATGTAGATAAGGAATTTAGTATATATATAAACATGTATATATAGATATATATATTTATACATGTATATAGAAATATATATATTTATTTACATATTTATACATGTATATAGATATTTTTTTTATATACATTTATATTTAACCATATATTTAACCACCTCCAAATACGGTAAGTTTTTCGCGAGTTGTGTACTGACGTATATCTAGCTATTAAGTACGTATGTTTTTATATCCTGTTTGTAAATTTGTTAACATGTAGATAAGGAATTTGGTATATATATAAATATAAATATATATATATAGATATATATATTTATGCATGTATATAGGTATATATATATTTATTTATATATTTATACATGTATATAAATAAATATATAAATTTCATATATATCTATAGACATGTATAAATATATAAAAATATATATCTATATACATGAATAAATAGATACATATATTTATATAAATATATATATATATATATATATATACATGTATATATATATATACATGTATAAATATATAGATATATATGTGTGTGTGTATATATATATATATATATATATATATATATATATATATATATATATATATATATATATATATATATATATATATATATGTGTGTGTGTGTGTATATATATATTTATATATATATATATATATATATATATATACATGTATAAATATATAAATATATATGTGTGTGTGTATATATATATATATATGTGTGTATATATATATATATATATATATATATATATATATATATATATATATATATATATATATATATATATATATATATATATATATAGCAGAAATGCAGAAAAGGAAGAGACCGATTCTCTGTTACTCTAAGTTTCGTGCGAAGGCACTCGTCAGACAGACTATAACTATATATATATATATATATATATATATATATATACATGTATATATATATATATATACATGTATAAATATATAAATATATATGTGTGTGTGTATATATATATATATATGTGTGTATATATATGTATATATATATATATATATATAAATATATATATATAAATATATATATATATTTAAAATGTTTAGCTGAAGATTGTTATACATGAAACTCTAAGTTCTAGACTAATACTATTTATTCTCTTTCATTTTTCTGTTTATGAATATATAGATATACATGTATAACAATTTGAAGAACTGTACAATGCGATTAGGCAGAGCAGTTTACTTCGGAATCGCGTTTTAAAAACCGAAACAAAAAAGTGATGTATTGGTTCAAAGGTTTACAGGACGCCTAGTTTCACGCTGGTTACGATCATCAGATCTGATATATAATCATCATTAATATAAATATACATCTATTTATTCATTTATTTATAGATGCATGAATATCATTGGACGTATGTTAAATCAGCAGCGTATATTTGAGTTTTGGAGTTTTTTTATACTAAATATCTGTATGACTTGACAAGCATTGCACTCTTTGTCCATATCTGCTTGGCCATACTTACCTTGGCAGTGTACATATCATCCGGCATCTGTTCACTGAGCATGCTAGACTCTCACGCGTATCGGGTGCTATGTAGCCGCGGCCTCTATTATTTTAAGTAAGGAAAATATGCGGCTATAATCAAATGCGGCTTGTATTCAAGAGTGGTTTTTATTGTTTTCGTTGGAACGCTGAGAAAGGTGAAGTAGAAATCATAATAATGTGAGGGAAGAAGCACGGGACTTCTACTATTTTCAGTAGGGAAAAACTGCGGCTTCTACTCAAGGGTGACTTGTATTCGAGGGCGGCTTGTATTAAAGGGCTGCTTTTATTTAAGAAAATATGGTAACCGCCCGTGGCAATATGAACGGGCATTGGTAAAAGTTGTCGCCTTGCAGAAACCAGAAAATATGATTCTTGTTGATTAAATAATGAATTGATCACTTATTTGACTCTTCGAAATATTTTTAGCCGGAGCAGCCATATTTGATTCGAGCGAAAGCGTTCAAAGAAGAGCTGTCAATCACGACGAAGCTAGAAGAGAAGATAGAGGCAAAAGATCAAGATTTGTTGGAACTGAAGAAAACAATGAAGATGAAGGTCTGTTTATTGTCTTTTGTTTTTATTTATTCATTCAGTGGTCAGTACATTTTGTTGGCTGTCATTTTTATTGCTGAAGAAGTTTTTATGAACTTATGTTTATTTTTTATTATTCATTTTAAATATTTTTATTGCACAGAAATGTGTGAGCGTAATTTTGTCTTACTGAAGGTCTTTTTTGTTTCATTTTTTTGTTGCAATGTTGTACTGAACAGTGAAAGCATTATTTTGTCATACTGAAAATTTCTCGAGCGATATTTATCCGACTGTGAAGCGTCGGATCATGACAGAAATAAGACCATGAAACTTTATTCAGATTTGGATCCATTCAGTGAAGTGTTTGGAAGTGATGAATCGATGCAAATGATTGGCTACCTGTTTGGACCAATCAGTGCACGTCACTTCTAACATGATGCAAGGCCCTGAGAGAAATAAGAAATCGATCGATCGATCGGTCGCAGGAGAGATTTGATACCTCTGGTAGTGCAGTTAGTGCATTTGTGATTGAATCAAGCCACATCAAAACTTAATCGGTTAATCAAATATGGTCTGGAAGTTTTTTCAACTCTTGCAAAGTGTATAGAAAATGTTGGAGGGAAGTATGAAAAGATTCAGCAAAACAACTTCAACTATAATTTTTGTTTCCTCCATCAAGAGACCGTTTGACAAACCCCTGATTACCTGGCTGCTTTAACTTTCACCTTTCTAGTCGTGACTGGGCCTTATATAATATCATATCATACCTACATGTTGCAATCCTCACATAAGGTGACTGGCCTTGATTTGAATACACCCACAGAAAAAGACATTTTTAACGAAGGCCAAATCCGAAAGTCCAACATGGAGAGGCAATCTGTCCTTTTGGTTCGTTGTGTTGGGGAAAGGCCCCGTTGCCTGATAGGAAAGCCCCAACAAAGAAAGAACGAGGATGATTAAGAGGAGAGGAGATAGGATAAAGTATGTTGATTTCGATGCAAAAGAAGCTATTGACAATGCCAATGACATTGACCTCGCACAGCACTGAGCTTGTAGTAACTCATTACTTCGTGTTCCTTTGTTTCTCACCTCCGTTTTTTTTTCTTCTTTTTTTCCTATTCACTGTATTGAGATACACCGGTGTATAAATATGTATAAATAAATATATATGTATATAAATTTATGTATATATATATATATATATATATTTATTTATATATATAAATATATATATATATATATAAATATATATATGTATATAAATTTAAATATATTTATATATAGTTATATTGCATAGAAAGTGCTGTCTTCACCACCATATGGTGCTCTATGTACAAAGTACAGAGCGTTGATAGCAGAAATGCAGAAAAGGAAAAGACCGATTCTCTGTTACTCTGAGTTTCGTGCGAAGGCACTCGTCAGACAGACTACAACTCGGTGACGAAGTTATAGTCTGTCTGACGAGTGCCTTCACACGAAACTCAGAGTAACAGAGAATCGGTCTTTTCCTTTTCTGCATTTCTGCTATATATATATATATATATATATATATATATATATATATATATATATATATATATATATATATATATATATATATATATATATAGATAGCTGACGAAGACTTTCTGTTTTCTGTGCAATATTGGATTCCATTGGCATGACTTTTGACACGAGATTACTTAGTTTGCTTGTTTGATTTTTAAACAGGCTGAAGAGTTTAGTGCCGCAAATATTCGCATTGGTCTGTTGGAGAAGAGGGCAGATAACGCAGCACATGAGGTAACTGAATAACATCTACTTTGCTTTGAAGAATTCGTCTGTTCGTTGTATTTTTAGCTCGCTTTCTGGATTCAGTACACTGAGAAGCTATGCTCAGCCAGCTGTGTCCTGGTCCTTCCGGATGATTTTACCATTCTGCACCGACGATGTGACCAATCCGCACCGACGATGTGACCATTTTGCATGATTCTTACGCCTGGAATCGCAGCAGAATCAAGCATGCCGTCTCTTTTTTCTTTCTTCTTTTCTCGCCATTCACTGCTCCAGTTTGTTCGTTCTTTATTAAATACTGAGCTTTGCAGATCTGGTTTATAAGAACCAGAACTTTGCTTATAAGAATCATTTACTCCACTCAAAGTGGAGAGGACTCATGGTCAGTCCTTCAATTCATCCTGTTTTTTTATCATCTACCAGAGACAGCTTTTACTGTTGTAGTCTCACCAGAACGGCTCCAGCTTAATTCACTGCTGTTGATTTTTTGTTGGGACCTCCTTCCCGCAATGTCACTCCTTTTGATCGCAAGATGATTTCTCGTTTTGATGCCATTTTCTGTTCCCTTCATAGGCCGATGCCAAAGTTGAGTCTGCGAACAAGAAGTATGAAAATTCCCTCAACGACCACACTATGAAAACGAAGTAAGTCTCCCCTTTATACACTGCTCAAAACCAGTGTACAAGCTTACAAGCTGTCTTGTAAGCTCTTGTCGCCAGTTTCCTGCATCGAGATTGCCTCAGGCCGTATTCGTCTTGAGGAAGTCAACTCGACTTCTTCTAGTACGCTAGTTATCTCGGTTTTTACTACTCCTGAAGTTCTGAGCTCCAGACCTCATAGGACATCAGGAATAGAACGTTAAATCAACCGGTACATCCTCAAAAGAGTCTCCTGAAATTTTCTTTGGCCTATTTCCAAGCTCCAGTACTTTGACTAAGCTGCAAATCGCAAGTGAATTATCATTATTATTATTATCATTGTTGCTGCAGTTGTTAAATTCTTAAGAGTTGGTGTTTACAATAGCTTATATATAGATAGCTAATTAAAGCCAACTATTTACAAAACGAATTTTTATTCTTCAATTCATCATAAATCTTTTGAATTTTTTTGTGGATCACATGCGACTTGCATTGCATTTCTCAATTCTACTCAACCTTTCCCCAACCTTGCCAACAGATAAACACGTGGCTTGCGCTGGATCAAACCAAAATTTGTGCACGGCTGATTTGATTCGAATACCTGGCGTATCAAATTTACAAGCGTAATTCAGATTGCTCACTAACCTCGATTTGCTTTCGGTCAAATTAGAAATATGAGTTACCAAGCTACCATTGTTTCGTTAGGGAGTACGAGGAAACGTTAGACTGCCTGCAAGCAGATATCGTCAGCCTCGAGAAGGAGAACCAAGACTTGAAGAAGAGGCTAGATGCCTATTCCAAGAAGTCGCTACTCACTGATATCGCACGACAGGCGCAAGGAGGCTCTGGACTTGCAGGTTTAGTTGGTAAGAAAAAGTCGTCTGTTTTTGCAATAAAGTGCTTTCAATCAGTGGCTCGTCTTAACAAAGAACATCACCTTTTCATCTTCATTTTTTCCTTATATATATATATAAATATATATATAAGTTCAGCAATGCTATATCCATGATACTTTCATTTAAGGTGCATCTGGCTCCAAAGGTGGTGGAAAACCTGGTGGCCCTGTTCAAGTTATCATCAAAGACTCGCCCGTCATCCTAGCGCAGGTAATTCATTTTGATTTGCAAAGCGCTTTATTGCAGGCCCGCGGACGGGGGCTGGCAGTGAACCCTTGATGTTCCAATGAACGGCTTAAGCAGAGATCTTTGTTTGAGCAATAGAAAGCTTTGTTTTAGCAATAGACAGCTTTGTTTGAGAAATGGAGATTGATAACAAGTCCTCTTTGACAGACATTGCTATGTTCCACTCAGATTGTTTGCATTTTTCTTTAGTTAAATCCCCGCTGTTTTGTCATCTTCAGCGTGTCTGCTAATGCTAATTCACTTCTCAGTGATGCCATAATTCTGCTATTATTCTAATTAACAATGTAACGAACTGTGCAAATTTTGTGCGAGACATGCTCAACTCAGTCATTTGGTGCTGGCGCAATACCTTTCACGGTGCCGTTGTGCATTGCTTAAGCGTGCAAACTCGTGACGCAAGGGCTGTGGGTTCGAATCCTGCATGACACACAATGCAAACAGAGACGGCGGGGAAGTGATGGGAAATCGTCTCATTGAATTCACTTCCTCAAAAAGAAGTCAGCGCCCAGCCTCTGATTTCTGCTACGCTCGGCTACCTTTCGAGTATGCCATGCAGCCTTTTCTTTTTCGTTTTCGTCCGCGCCTTGGTCTTGACAATCTCGTCTTTTTTCTAGCTCGAATCGTTAAGAACTGCACTGAGTCATTTGCGTGCGGAGAACATCAGATTGAAAGGTCGGAGACTCAAGGTAATAGGCCTATCTCGTATTTATCATGGTCGGAAAGTGTGCAGTCTAGTATTCTATTATGAATTTATTACTGGACACACACTGATAACAGCTTATCTGACATTTAATTGCTTAATCCATTATAAAGATTCAAAATTATTGTTTTTTTTGTTTATTCCACGATTTTTTGTTCCTGTTGTTTCGCAGGAGGAACTAGCCTCGTTGCCAAAGATATTTTCATCACCAGCAAGACCACAGCCTCAACCAGTGCAAGAAACCGAGACTAAGTCACCTCCGAATTTCAACACCATTGCGAAGAGTACAACGAACCTTCTCTCCGTGAGTTAGCACTGATCGATCTTCTGTCCAGTACATTAGAGGACAGCATTTCATTTCATTTCATTCCACATTCGTTATTTACCGCTGGTTTGCTACTAGTATGTTTAAATGCTAATTAAGACCAACTTATATTCATACATATCTAAAAAACAGATTTAATAAGATCCATAACATACAGAGGAAAGGAAGGAGGAACTATTGCCTTGTTTCAAACATTAAATTCAATTAAGTTACTGGCATAATTTGATTTAATGTTCGATACAGTGTATCAGTCTATTGGTGGTTATATTTTTTTCCCCAGAATCTGCAATCTTTAAGCGCCTGTCCAAAAGTCGTCGATATTGCGAAAAGAAGACCAGGTAAGATAAATTCGTTTTTCTAGACCGAAATTTACTGTGATGTAAAGTTTGTGTAAATCATTCATAATTGAGGGGGTGAGTGGCTGAGAAGGGTTTCTAGATTACGGTTAACGACGCCACTAGGAGTTCTCTCTACATACTGTATCCAATTTTCAAAGTCCTTTACTTACCAGCTTTGTTAGTAGGGTGACGACAGTGCCCGTTCATTTGACCCTTGGACATTTGCACAAGCGCAGTGAATGCTACAGTTGGGGGCTGGCCATCTGGTAGCACTGTGTTTTTCACTCCCATGCTATTTCCCAAAGTGCTGAATGCTAAGCTGGGAAACAACCTGTACCACTTTTAAAGTCTTTCTTTTGATTCGACCAGGGCATCAAACCCCAGCCTACCAAAATTCAAGGGTGGCATTTTTTAAACATCCTCTTGGTCGCCCCAGAGTGAGTGTTGTGCCCCCCATTTGCCTGTATGCTTAATATTTTAAAGAAATTGGTAAAGATCTTGATTGATTAATTGATTAATCGGTTGGTTGATTGATTGATTGATACATTTGTCGATTGATTGATTGATACATCTATCGGTTGATTGATTGACTAATTGATTGATCGGTTAATTGATTGATTGATTGATTGATTGATTGATTGATTGATTGATTGATTGATTGATTGATTGATTGATTGATCAAGGGCCTTTTTTTCTGTATAATTTTTTCTGCATCATCTTTCGAATTAGCATGGTTTTGCAGGGCATGAGTATGGTCTGTTCTTTCTAGGAACTGACGTGGCAAGAGGCAAGGCTGCTCCGATGAATCAGTGGATCGAAGCCAAAAATTTGCTGCTAAAGCTCCGGAAACAAAAAGACGAGGTGATGACATTTTCACTCTTTCCTCTCATTCTTCATACATTACTCATTCATCGGAAGGATTCTGCAATATAAGCATTTTTTGATACTCTGCACAACATTCTCAGTTTCGAACTTGGTAACAACACTCCTGTTGCCTCCCCCTCCCCTCCCACCTCTCTCTCTAAGACGTCTCTCTCTCAGGGTCTCTCTCTCTCTCAGGGTCTCTCTCTCTCTCAGGGTCTCTCTCTCTCTCAGGGTCTCTCTCTCTCTCTCTCTCTCTCTTGCATCTCTCTCTCGCTCTATCTCTCATCTCTCTATCTCTCATCTCTCTATCTCTCATCTCTCTATCTCTCTCTCTTTCTCTCTCTATCTCTCTCTCTTTCTCTCTCTAGAGCCTCCCTCTCTCTCTCAGAGTCCCTCTCTTTCTCGTTTACATTGCCCTATCCCTATTTTACTGCTCGTATCTTCGCTCATATTAAGATTTATTGCTTGCTTTCAATGTATGTCTCTCTCTTCATCCCGTGAATTTTCAACTCGTAAGTATTTTAAGTTACCACTACTAACCGTATTCTTACATCTCGTGTTGCAGTTGCAGAAGAATATACAGAACGTGATTGCGAGGGAGCTTCCAGGAGCGGGCGTCACGTCATCTTGCAAGAAGTTCTACAGACCCGAGTATTCAAAGGTATCTATCCTTCTTGCTTAACTGCTTTCTCCTCAAGTTAAGTTTGGTCTGATACCAGAGACGATGGTTGGATAGCGCCTTATTAGGGATGTACCATCATGAGCCATGGCAGTGTGAGGTAGGGTGGTGGCCATTTCATTTCCTAGCTGCAATTTACCCCCAGCTTGCGGCACGTAGCCATTTACTGCTTAGCGGACAGACAGAGGGCAGCCGTATTCATGAACGAACGCTCTTAGAACTTGGGAGCTTCAGGACAGGACAAGTCCACGCTAACCGTTGTCCATTCTTATTGCTTGTACATTATCTATAACATTTTCACGAGTCTAGAATGGGAAATACAATGTCCCTACTAGGGAAGGGGGCAAAATATCATGGCCTCAAAGCCATTACATATGGACATATAGCGAAATCAAAAATAACGATATGGCTACGATATTTTGATCAACTATAAATCACTTTAAAATGATTTACAACATACTTCAAAGAAAACTTTTAACATGAGAGAGGAAGCTTCACAAGTTTTCAATGCTAGTTTCAATAAAAATTTTGGAGGCTTCGTTATTTTCTAGCGTTGCTGACATGTTTTCACATTGTTGTCAAAAAACAACTGCTCGTTGCCGAAAAGAATGTTTTTGACATTTTGTTTGGTGTTATGCCTAGCATCAAACGTTAGGTTTTAGGATACTGAGAATCTATGCATATGAAGCAGTGGTCTTGTTCTCTTAATTTAACCACACCTCCTGATCCCTTTTTCCTCTATTACAAAGAGGTATTGACTATTTTTACTCCGAGTGAATGTTAGGCCAAGTTAAGGCTCGAACCAATGGTTATGTTATCCGTTAGCAAGTGTCTTACCATTGAGCTACCTTCTCATAAGTCCAGAGAACAGCGACTATCTATTCGAGGGATTCGTCCTATAACGCTACGTTCAAAGATCTCCTCTACCTATGCAAGGAATGAATCCATCGTGACACACTTGCAGTTGTAGATCAAGGCTACCGTTTTGCTGAGCAACGAGTTCATATCTTTAGACTGATTTTTGTCAATTTCTGTGTCTGGGGCTGTTTATCCACAAGTATTTTTGGTGAGAAAATGAAGAAAAATGGCGCTATTGGAAAGTAAAGGACTGTAAGAATGCTCAGTTAATTTTCAGTTCTCCCTCAAAAAGCGTGGAAAGATTAAAAATTTATGTTTATGCAAAGTGGATCTCGCGAAACTTGCTGCACATCGCACGCATCGTCAATTCCAAACCAATAGTTCCCCGCCATAATTAGTCCATTTCGAAACTCGAGTAGAGTTTGCTTTGTATTCTTTGTCTTATCCTTCTACCCTTTTGGCATTTGACCTTTTAAGCTTGAGAAAGATTAGAATCCTTGGAATCATGTGTTTGCATAATCTTCAATCCTCTCATCCAAGCTTTTTGTCGCCTTGTAGATCATTGGAGAATCCCACAGGCAATTAAGCTAAACGTTGTTGCAAGCAGCTGATATAATCTGCTCATATTCCAACCGACAATTTTGGGCGAAAAGCATTTCTTTTCATGATATAAATTATTTTTCTAATTTTGCCAGTTATCAATAGATAATTTTTCGCCGTGTTATTCTTATTTAAGTATACGAATTCACATCACCGTGGTTAAGGGCTTAAACCCTGGACGGTCTACATAAATAGCTATCGATGAGAAACGGAAAGGGGGACTACTAAGAGACTTCCTCCCTAGAAGAATTCATAGCCCTGTTTCAGGTTTCTGCTACGCTCGAAATGGAGTACGTAGTGTAGTCTTTCTTTTTTTATATTCTGGTTGAAGTCTCAGTATCTCAGCAAGTCTTCTCCTTGCAGGTAATCGGTGAACGTCAAGAGCCGAAGGTTATTGGCAAAATATCGTTTCCTGTGAAGCACTTGAATGCAATACCTGGTGTCCACAAAATTGTTTTGCAGCCGGACGAGTTCGCACGCTTGCATGCCGTAATGGCAAGATAACTCATAGTCCAAATGAAGTATCGTTCGTCAAGAAAATTTGATATTTATTTCGTTTTAACTTATGGAGTAAGAAAAAGCATCACTTATCTATAAGCTGTTTCTTTGCTCAATTTTAACAGTAGATTTTAGTTTCGGTGAATTGAAGAATTATTGTGTTTCTTGACTGGTTTTCTCCTTTTTCTTTTCGAAATAACCTCGTGTTGATATTATGTTATATTATATTATATTATATTATATTATATTATATTATATTATAGGATTTATATGATATTATATTGTATGATATGACATGATATGATATTATATGATATGATATGCTATAATATGATCTTTTTTTAGTGGGTTATGTTGAGGAAAGGCCATGGTGGCTGTATGGTGCAAAGTTAGTTGTTTTTTATTATTGCCCTGGCCAGGCCTGTACCTGTCCAGACTTGCCTGGACCCCAGGGATTTTAGTGTTCAGAGTTGCATTTTCAAAGTACTTTTTGTTTTGTTTGCCCTGTCCCAAGCGAGTCGACACCAGACAATAACAAGCTTGTTTACATCGCGCTATAAAAGGCTGCAGAATCGTCGTTTACAGTGGAGAAGAAAGCGAAGATGACGAGTAAAGGGATGCTGCGGCCAGAAGAGTAAAACGGCAAACAGTCAGTACGTTCGGACACTATATTAAATTACTTTTACATTTATTCATTAGATACTCTTATAGTTAATCGTTGTATTTCTTATAGTTAATCATTTTGCTTTAACAATTTTAGCAAACCATATCTAATGCTGAATCCAGTGTGTTTCTGCTGTGTTTCTGGGTGCGTCAGTATTAGCGTGCGTTTGTGCCTCAAGTCGAAAAGTACAAGCTACAACAGTTTGTGACTGCCGAGTGGTGTATGGCCTACAGTATGGAGAAAAGTCGACTCCCAGAAGAAACCCCGCATGAGTTCATGATATTGCAAAGTGACGAAAGTTTTGCAAGAGGAAATCAGTCAAGTGTCGCAGTTGACCGAGATGCAATTGACCATGAGCACATTCTTCGATTAAAACGAGAACGAGCAAATGCGAAGAGAGCCCTGACGAATGTTGTGAAGGAAGTTTCAGCAGCTTTGGTTTGTCAGAGTTCAGAGAACGGAGAATATTTGGCCCAGTTCGAAGAGAGACTAGAGGCAGTATTCACGAAGTTTGAGCAAGCGTGTGAGTTGTTTAAAGCTACGCTAAGTGAAGAAGATGACATCGATGAATGCTGCGCATATTTCAATGAAGCAGAGGCACGTTTTCTCAGCGCTAAGCAGCGGTTGCATGCAATTGATGGCTCAGAAGTGCATCATATTCAGCCTGATGATTCGGTAAGCCAAATATCTGTTGGTAAGGCCTCAAAGGTGTCAAAAAATTCAAGTTCATCCTCTTTATCAAGCGTCAAATCAGTCTTAGGAAAGAAGATGCTGCATAATGCAACGAGAAAAGCAGCTTTGATAGCAGAGGGGAGTTTGCTGGCCAGAAAACAAAGTCTTGCATATCAAGAAATGAAGCTGACACAGATGAAGGAAGAGCTTAAATTACAGGAAGAATTGATGAAACTGGAAGCTGAGGACAAGGTGATGAGTGAGGTATTTAAATCTGATGGTCAAATTACCCCCTCAGTTTTCAATACAGATAAACAGGGCAGCTTGTCAGGGACGACGCAGTTACGATCAGCTGATGTACAGCCCAGCTCTGAGCAATTTGTTGTCAGTGGTTTCATCAATCAGCCAACCAGATCAATCACTGAACGCAGTCCAATGAGATCGAAGGATGGCGCAGTGAGGCTCGATGCACTACACAATTTGCCAGTTGCAACAGCAAGGAAGAAGAATCCTTGTAAACCTTCTGATGAAATGCCAATGACGAAAGTGCAAATTCACAAGAGCTCTGAACCTCTGGACCTAGAATCCAAGCCATCTGAACCTAGGACATCAGGGTTGTCAAATCATCAGTTTACATCTTTGCAGTCACCGACAGTGCCTACAGTTGCATCACCATGGTTGAAGCATGATAAAAGATTAATACATCAACCCCTGATAGATGATAAGCGAATCAACATTGCAGAATCTCCAAAGGGGTCAGAAAAACAGCAATGCAGTCCATCTTGTTCTTCAGAGTATGGTGACAACTATTTAGCAACGATGAAGAGACTGGCAGAAGCAAGTATGTTGCCAAAATGTGAGTTCGTTCATTTTGATGGAAATCCTTTGCGATATTACATATTTATGAAGCATTTTGAGAGCCAGGTTGAGAAAGACACAGATGACAATGGCAGACGGTTGCAGTTACTCATTCAGTATTGCAGTGGCAAAGCAAGGAAAGTAGTCGAGAGCTGTATACTCCTTGGTGAAGAAGAGGGATACAAGGAGGCCAAGCGTTTACTGGAGGAGAGATTTGGCAGCAAGTACAAGGTATCCAGTTCTTGGATTAGCAAAGTATCTGATGGCCCATCAATTCAACCCAATGATAGAGAGGCACTTATGGATTTAGCAGATGACCTTCAAAACTGTGAGATCACGCTGAGGGCAACTGGTAGGCTTAATCAAGTGAACAATGAAGACAAACTGGTGCGAATATTAGAACGTTGTCCAGGGTATATCAGAGCAAGATGGCAGACAAAAGTGCAAGATATACGAGAAGAAGATCGAGAGCCAAACATTGAAGATGTACGAAGATTGATCAAAAAGGTGGCTGTGGAGAAAAATGACCCAGTTTTTGGTGGGATAATGGATGGAAGAAATAGAGATGGTGGGACAAAGGATAAGAAGCCAACAAAACCAACAGAATGGAGCAGAACTGCAAGCAAATACAGTATGAATTACAATATTCAGACGAAGGAAGTGCCAAGCTGTGAGGATAGAAAATCAACACATTACCGATGCTATCATTGTGAAGGAGATCACAAAATCAAAGATTGTGAAAGGTTCAATTCGAAAAGTGGTGAGGAGCAGTTAAAATATATACGCCAGAAGAAGCTATGTGACAATTGTTTGTCGCCGTTTCACTTTTCAGCTGGATGCAAACGGAAGACGTCGTGTACTATTCCAGGATGCAATGTCAGACGAAAACATATGTCATCAATACATGAAGCAATTGTTGCCTTCGAAATAAAAAGGGATCAGCAGCTTGGAGCAGACAGTTCAAATACGTACGATTAGACGTGTCATGGCAATGGTACTAAGAGAACAAATTTTGGACGACGAAGGTTTGCAAACTTTAATGTGTGAAATTGAATCAATTATTAATGGGAGGCCCTTAACTAGAGTTTCAGATGATCCAAGAGATGCAAATGCATTGACTCCAAACCACCTGCTGATGTTGAAGTCAAATGAATCCTACCCTCCAGGAAAGTTTTCTAAAGCAGATAACCATTGTAAAAGAAGATGGAGACAAATTCAGTTTTTGGCGGATCTCTTTTGGAAAAGATGGGCAAGAGAATATCTTCAAACTTTACAGCAGCGACAAAAATGGTTCACACCGAAACGAAATCTTAAAGAAAATGACATTGTTCTCATTGTTGATAACCCCCTACCAAGAGGTGCCTGGCGGTTGGGCAGAGTTTTAGCTGTAATTAAGGGAAGAGATGGTCTCGTGAGATCAGCAAATGTCAAGACTTCGCAGTCTCAGTTAGTTCGTCCTGTGGATAAACTTTGTCTATTGGAACTTTGCACTGATTAGAAGGGTGAAGACAAAATGTTCTCTGCAAAGAAGCGTTTGGGGCCGGATGTATGGTGCAAAGTTAGTTGTTTTTTATTATTGCCCTGGCCAGGCCTGTACCTGTCCAGACTTGCCTGGACCCCAGGGATTTTAGTGTTCAGAGTTGCATTTTCAAAGTACTTTTTGTTTTGTTTGCCCTGTCCCAAGCGAGTCGACACCAGACAATAACAAGCTTGTTTACATCGCGCTATAAAAGGCTGCAGAATCGTCGTTTACAGTGGAGAAGAAAGCGAAGATGACGAGTAAAGGGATGCTGCGGCCAGAAGAGTAAAACGGCAAACAGTCAGTACGTTCGGACACTATATTAAATTACTTTTACATTTATTCATTAGATACTCTTATAGTTAATCGTTGTATTTCTTATAGTTAATCATTTTGCTTTAACAATTTTAGCAAACCATATCTAATGCTGAATCCAGTGTGTTTCTGCTGTGTTTCTGGGTGCGTCAGTATTAGCGTGCGTTTGTGCCTCAAGTCGAAAAGTACAAGCTACAACAGTGGCCTATACAAAGCCCCAACAAAGGAAGAAAGAAGAAAGCGAAAAGCTAAGAGGGGAGAGAGATCAGATCAAATCTTAGATTTGAAAGATGGCAGGTTGTAAGGATATAACATGATATGACATGATATGATATGACATGACATGATATATGATACTATATGATATGATATGGTATGATATAATATAATAAGATCAATATTCACGCAGGATGTAAACTTCAGCTGCTGCTTTTAACAATTGAAGCAGAAAAAAGAGAAGGGAGAGAAATGGCTAATCACAAGCATGAGTGCTCTCTCGAAAGCAGAAAGCACTTTGATTTTTTAGATTTGCTCTTTCGAAGAGATAGCAGGGGGGGCAAGCATCAGATCCTTCAGAGAAATATCTTTATCGCGTTCAAAGTATCAATCGGCCTATTTTCGAGTAACTTATTGCAGTTTTTATATGTAACAATCACTGAATGCAATTGCAGTTCAAGTGCCTAATGTTATGGAGGTGTTTTCCATTGCAATCGCCGCCCAGTTTTTTCAGCTTTTCGGCTTCTGATTGTCAGTTGTTTCACACAAGGGTTGGTTCTATTCTTATTCCATAGTACAGCTCTCCATCATTATCATTATTATCATTATTATTTTCATTATTATTATTGACAAGGCACATACTAACTACATCATTACTAAATTATCAACTGTAATCATTCGCACAACTTACTACATATTCTGTATGCGTAATCAACCCTGGACTAACCCAGATCTTCTTTCCTACTAACAGTCTCCTTGCAACCTTTAATTCTTCTTATTAAATTTTTTTTTATTTTTTTTTTCTATTCGTCATCTAATTATTTTATTTATTCATTCATTTTTTTATACTAGAAATACCTGTAATTAGGTCAGCCGAATACAAGCTACCTATTATTAGAGAGAGTTGTATTTGTATGTTTAGCTTATATATCAAAATGAAGTTTTAAAAAAAAAATTTACTATTATGACATTATTAAAATAAATTTATGGATCTTCTCCCCATGCTGACATACCCGGCTTTCATTCCCCATCAATCGTCAAATTAATCTTCCAATTATGGCACAGCCCAACCGTATGACCAATTCAACAAATAGCCTGCTACAACATTGGAGAGACATTTGAAGGAAAGACTGAGTGAAGAAGAGGAAGAATGATGGGAGACGAATTCCGACTGAATTTTCTGATTAGTACTAACGATGATTGCCTTTACGTTTAAGAGCTGACTGTTTGAGTCGGTTTGAAACGAACCTCGTCTCAAGTTCAACTAAAAAACTAAACAAATACGCTCATCTTCTATCCAACCGCAAAAAGAAACTCAAGTCCATCCACTTCATCAATCTCTTCATCAGTGCCGTAGGTATATTCACCAATCCCTGCAGCAGTTTTCTTCAAATGTGCAATTCCCAATCCATCAATTGACAACATTCATCTTCCTCAACTCCAAACTTGCCACTATAGCTATTCGTGCCGCTTACTACATCTGCTGCAGAAGCAAAGCTTGGAGTGGTCCAGACCTTCTTCTCTATTAGACCTGCCACTTGGCATAGATTTAATCATATATCATACATACATTTCTATATATTTTGCGACTCACCATAGTTGTAGACTTGTAAACACTATGGCAGGCTAGCCAATTTCAAACTGCTTATGCATTAGAGAGGTTTGTGATTGTAATTGAAATTGAATTTGATGTAAAAGAGATTCCCGTCATAACGATTATTGTCGTTATTATCATTGTTATTATTATTATAACCATCATAATTTTTGAAAAGATTTATGGTGGGTACATGGTCAGCCGTAGCTGCTTTGACCAAGGTGACTTTCCGTGCTCGATTTGAAGCGTTGCAGAGCATAGCTGCCGTGGTGTAGTGGTTAAGCATGACACTTTCATAACACAGGGGTTGTCAGATCGATTCCCCCGCATGTCACAATAAAAACGCCATTGGTGGGAAAGGCAACGGAGCCCCCCTCATAAATTCCACTTCCCTAGAAAAAAATTTAGAGCCCTGTCTCAGGTTTCTGCTACGCTCGTCATCAAGTATGCGACCCAGTAATAGAACGGAGCCCGTTTTTTATGAGACGGTTTAAACGATTGTGTTTTGAATGAAAATCACGCAGGACCCGAGCCCAAGACTTTACCGTTATGCATTGGCAAATTTTAGCCATTTGGCACCACACCTCACCTCATAAATTTCTGAATTTTCCTGTACATATTACTTTCCGCTGGAGAAAGCTTTTCAATAAATACTATTGAACTTCGAAAAAGGTCGAAGTCAATGGAACATTAGAATCCGAAGAGAAGAGCAACATCCCCATTCGGCCTTATATGGATTGGGGCCAACTCATTCAACTCAATGTTATTTAGGTCCAGACTCTCACATGGGTGCGCAGGCGAAACGAGCGAAAAAGATCTCGAGATAGTGGAAGTCCCGAGGAATGGATGAAAACAGATGTTTATGCCGCTAATTTGAAGCACTATGTCGGCAATTTTCTTGCCTGAAGATGTGCGTGAACTTCTTAAGGGAAAGACTGTCATTTACATTGGCGACTCAGGTTTGTTCTTGGCTGCTAATTCTTGTATGTGAACTGTTCCATGAATCGACACAACTTGCGATTAGGCCTAACGATATTAGTTCTCCATTAATTTTGTGTGCCTATTGCACAAATAGAATTTTCTGTTTGCCTCTTTTTTTCGTCTGACCTACGATACACAGGAATTTGGCATTTTTCCATCAGAGCTTTTTTCATGGGGGTTCCTTTTCTATTTTTGGGGGAATTCTAGAGACGTAGGTGGTCACTTCTCCGGGGGGCGTACCAAGGGTAATAACTTTGCACTCTGCTTAGCGGGACTACGTTCGTTAGGATAACTGAACTAAGTCGTTATTTCTTCCCCATTCTCAGGTAAAAGCAAGAAAATAAACAAATTCCAAATACATATTGGGCTCTCTGTAGTTCTATAGAATTCGTTAATTGCTCCAATCCCCTTGACTGAATTATGTCAACTGCTTCCTCTTATCTCGCTTCATGTTGCCTACCAATTCTTTATGGCTGCTCACGCTTCACTCCCACATATTCTTAATTTTGCGCTGTTTACTAAACGAGCTGGCGCTTTATTTACTTATGACCTCGTGTCGAAGTCATGGAATATCAGTCCCAAAATCTCATGGAAAACTTTTCAATCCTAGATCAAGAGCAGAATTTTTTTATTCCTCCCCATTCTTCTTAATGAATATTTTTTGCATGCAAGTATGAAGCCCTAAGGCTAAAGCAACCTCAAAGTTCTCTCAGTTGAAACATCTATAAAATGGGAAGGGATTGGTAATGTCCTTTCGTATTCAACTGCATAACATACTCAGTTCCAAGCTTAGCAGCATTCAGAATCAGAGCTCTGAGTTTTTCCTAACAAAGTCGATTTTCATATGGAGGTTTCCTGTCACTTTCTTCCCCGACAGTGTTTTTATTGTGAAATGTGCAAGCTTTGAACCCAGTACCCATGCATTTTGAGGCAGCACTTATAACCACTACAGTATGGGGGCAGTTGTTTCCTTTTTAGTTTCAATGTTTAAGATCAGTTCATGTGATTTTAAATTCCATTACATGCAAACTTTGTTTAAACATTAAACAGCACTAAGCATAAACTACAGGCTACAAATTACAAATACAAGTATAGAAATGAAACATAATTACAGAAAAAAATAGGAGATCTGTATGAAGAGGAATTCTTAAGGAGGAGCTCTCTCAGCACCAAAGCTAATGAGTACCAAAGCTAATCGAGGAGAGGGCGCCCCCTTTTAGTAAAAGTTTGAAATCAGTTTTAGTATTGAATATAAAGGGTTCTATTATATCACTGCTGCTCTTTAGGTTTCTTTAAGACCTAATGAGTGTCCCCTTTTTGGGCTGATGTCACAATGGTTATATTTCATTACCTAATCCACAATCACTATCCCAAAAGTCCTTATTCAATCAAAGAACTTCTAGTGTATGGATCACCTTACCTTCCTCTCAATTCCCAAAGCCCTGCAGCATCTCTTTTTTCAAATCCAATATCAACAAACTTGATCGTGTGTCCCTCTCTTTTTAAGCTTTCTCTTTCTGGCGTTTGTTGGGGGGTTCTATATATGCCATTTGGGCCTTACCTCTAGATAGCAAATTAAAAGGAGGAAGTGTATTGCTTTAGTGTTTGAAAATCATTTCTAGTAGACCTTGTCAGGCCGTTTACATGTACAGCACCAAAGGTATGGAATGCATTTCCAAAATAGCATGCAGATGAAAATAGCAATACAAAATCCTTCAAAAGCTCCCTTAGTCATAGTTTTAAATCATAGCTGATGAAAAATGATGTTGGGATCATTTTATTTTTTCTTAAAAGACTGAAGAATATTTCTTAATTTTAGGTGTAACCGTTTCAAAGTTGCAATACAAAGTATTAAGAATTCACTGTAGTGAGGGGGCCTATTTTGATCCTACATTATCAGCATGATTGTTATTTTCATTATTCCTACATACCAGGTTAAGTAAAACTGCCATTATGACATCTACTGTGTTAAACATACTAGGTTTTGAGTACCTCATTCCTGATTCTGTATAACCACTCTTGTGCTTGGAGATATATTTGATAAATATACAGTAATCTTTGAAGATATATCATATCAAATTTTGTGTCAGAAGAACACAACGTAAGCCACTAGAACTGGGAACATCTTTGAGAATCAAGAAGAGTGCAAACAGATGAGAGGAGTAGCATGCTTATCAGAAAAGGAGACAAGAGAGTAGTTGTGTAGTCCCTAATCATTGTTAAAAGGTAGAATCTATTGTGAGAAAGCATGAGGGTCAAGTGTCATTTGGGAGATTGAAAACAAAGACCATAGAAACATAAGACCACAACACCCACTATCTGTTAATCTAACCCATTTTCTGCACATTATTTGGAATTTCTTTTATATATGCATATATATATATATTCATTTATATATATATATATATATATATATATATATATATATATATATATATATATATATATATATATATATATATATATATATATTCAAGATAAAGTGCATACCAGGACGAGTTGCCCATATCACTACTTACAAAACACTTTGCTACTCTTCAAAGATGATACCCGAAGGAGCAAAATATTCCAAGGAGTAAAAAGCTACTTGGTATCATTTAAATGTACCAAATTTATTTTAAATTATTGTAGGAGAAGGTGCTCTCTCCTCTGTTGCTTTACCTATTTAGAGAGGTACCTCTTTGATAATGATGATAGCAATTATAATAGCTACTTTATCACTAGCTATGAAAAAATGTAGCTATAAGCAGTTTTCCTGCAAAATTGTTTAGAAATTTTTAGAAATAACAATGTAGAAAGTTAGCGAGGATTAGTCAATTAACCAACACTGGCTACGTATGCCTTGGCTCAATTAGTTCCTCCTTACAGTATTGCCCATCATAAAGTTCATCTTGTTTATCACTATCTGTATGATTACTGCAGTAACTTTTCTGTATAAATCTATCAACTTTCTTTGGTATATTCTAGTGCATTGCAGTTTAGTAAATTTTTGGTAAAGTAGGTTATAATTTTCATGTTGTTGGAATTGCAAATATGTGAGAGTGAACTTAACTGAATGGGTACCTGACATGAAGCTTGGAGCAAGACGTTATCTTCTCTACCTTGCAATGCCATGACCTAAGATGATACCTCTCTAACAAGATGCTCCATAATGCTCTCATCAATACTTCTTGCCAGAGAGAATATGCTTGGTTTGATACAGCCAGCATGCAAAGCCTTAAGTTACTTGGATCTTTCTTGCTTCTCTTGGTAGCTTTTGTAAGTTACTGTATGGACATTTTGACTGAAGTGAACACTAATGGTTAAGTTGTGGAGGAGCTAATTATACCTGTTCAGGATGAAGTGGTTTGAATCCTGCACAGTTAACAAGAAAATTTATTTGTGAGGAAGTCACTGGAATGCTGCCCCAATTAACCCCACTCCCAAGAAAACGCTCAGAGCTGTGCCTCAGGGTTCTGCTGAACTTGCAATTGATCGTGCTATGTAGAACACAAATGGTTTTAGTTTATGAGTTTATGTGCATAGATATGATGAAACTATGTCCCATACTCGATTTTGAGCTTATCAGAAACCAGTGACTGGGCTCTGAGTTTTTTACTAGGGAAATGAGATGGTTCCCTATTGCCTTCCTCACCTAAGATGTTTTTATTGCAATACATGTGGAATTCAAACTCATAACCCCTATGTTTATTGTCCACATGCTTAGATACAGGCATAGATACAGGCACTACATGTATAGATATAGGTTGAAGTATATACAAATGGAGTAGTATGCTATGCAGAACCTAAGCAGTTTTAGTGTGCATAGATATAGGTATGCCAAAATGGTAATAATCTTCCTTATGATCCTACCATGCACCTTCACCTCTGAAAATTTATTCTCATAGTTTGGCAATCAAAAATTATCAATATCTTTTCCACTCCTAGTCCTCTGTTCCGTTGTAGATATTCCAAAGATATTGTAAAGATGTGCAATAATATGTGCTGCTTTTTTACGATGCACATACAGAAGTTAGATCATGTTCCTACGTATATGTTTCAAATTTTGTCCAGGAAATTTGATGGCTTCTTGTGAAATGGTTCTAGTGCTCTCTAGTCATAAGTCAACACTCATTTATCAAAAATTGTGTTGGTTGAATCGCCAACCACTTTAAATGTCTATTAGAATTTTTATTGGAGTAAAACTTCCCTTTCAGTCCAAAGATCCATGTACAAAGATCTTGTGCTTCTCTTCCAAGAAAAACGCTACTTGACAGACCAAGAGCTTCGTGCCAAGGTATGAATGACCTGTAGCGTTTAAGCAGAACCACTAGATTCATTTCTATAGCATTTAATCCATAGTTTTTAGTCCCTGGCATTGACTCAAAGCGACCTGTAAACTCATGACCCGTGATTTTTCAATTTTTTTATTTCTCGATCCAAAATCATGTGGTCTCATACCCAAAGGAATTTGTTGCTAAAGATTCTGCTTATTTTCCAGGGCGAGCTGTGCTTTTTGGGCGATGAGTTGATGGAAGGTGGTAAGAAGGGGGAGATGACAAATTCTACGAAATACAGAGAGGTTCGCAAGTTTTTGTACGACACTCAAACGAAGGTGCTTTATTTCTTCATAACTGCATGCTTTGGTGAGTATATTGAGATGCTTCTTAAGAAGCTCATGAAGCCAGATATAATATTCATGAACTCCTGCCTCTGGGACGTGCATAGGTATGGCACAAAAGGGTACGAAGGATACGGGCCGAATCTCAGGAAGCTGGTCAAATTGATGAAGGAATTGCACCCATCTGTTTTGTTCGCGTGGACGACGACGCCTCCGGTAGATATCAGGTCGAAAGCCGGTTTCTTAGAGAACCGTAAAGATCTGGTGAAGATAAACGAAGTTCTCAGGTGCAACGACATCGCGCGGCAGATCATGAAGAAAGAAAGCGTTCCCATCGCGGATTTCGCCGACGTTTTTCGTTACTTTACGCACCACCGAGCGAACGACGGCGTGCATTGGAACGAGAAAGCGCACCGCAGAATGACCAACATACTCCTTGAAACCGTTGCGAGGCATTTCAATAAGCCAATCCCCCGGCCAGTCAGCGACGAGTTCAGTCGTAACCGTGATTTCCACGATAGGCCGCCGTTCCCGCACAGCTTCTCGCATCCCGCGTTCCATCACAACAATAGCTGGAAGTCGTTCGACGAGGACCGGTGTCATTATGATCCCTTCATGAACGATTCGATGCAGGACGATTTCATTCTTGGACTAGATAGAAGCTACGGCTATGGAAATTACAGTTACCACGAGATGGAAGATGAAATGGCATCGCCTAGACCCATGCCGCCTCCACATGGTCGGAGGATGTTAATGGAAGGACGTCAACCGCCCCACATGAGACCACCACACCCACCGGGATATCGCTTCGGCTCCTCGGATATGGCGGTGATGTGGGACGGCAGAAAGAGAAAGGTACGTGAAGATGATGTCACAGATGGATATAATAAAAAGCAGCGTCTTGATGATAGCAGAAGATTCACAGGTATTGCTTTCTCGTTTATATGTTTTCCTTGTAATCAATTCTAGCCATGAGTTAGCTACGTTAATACTATGCGACGCCATATACCCCACATTCTGATGAGGCGGAACAGAATCGTTTCAAAAACTCGGCTGTTATTGTCATGTGTTACTTCGTCCGGTAAAAAGCGAAAAGCGTTCTCTTAGAGCAGGGGTTTCAAACTCGCGGCCCGTGGGCCAACTGCGGCCCACAGGATGATAATTGTTGGCCCGCGTCTTGGAATAAAAATTGAGATATTTAAGAGCAGTGGGATGTTTTTATCAGAGCCTTTCTTGCGGAAAACCTGATGCGGCCCTGCCTCACCTAGACTCTGCTCCCAGCGGCCCCCAGGTAAGTTGAGTTTGAGACCTCTGTCGTAGCGATTGAAAGAGGAGCAGGGTTTCCTCTGTGGTGCAGTGGCTCTAATGTGGAAACCTATCGTAAGGGGTTATGGGTTCGAATCCCGCTTGGTACTCAATGGCAGCTTTATCAATGAAGAAGGCAACAGGAAACCACCTCATAGAATGGACTTTCCTAGTATAATGATTTGAAACTCACTTTTTGGCTTCTGTTTATTTCGAAATCGAGTAGCTATGCAGTAGGTGTTGAACCGACTAGGGGGGGACGTTGCTATGCTTAGACGAGAGTTATGTACCATTGGCCATCATCTTCTACACTTGAACAGGCACCTAATATCAATAACAACCTTTGGTTTGTGATAAAAAGCCCAGAGATGCGATAACAACACACAAATCCAGCTTCGGTATTTGAATTTTTTTCTTATACAGATGATTCTACCTAGATGTTAAAGGAAGACATTTGGACACTAAGAAGCTTTTTGCTTATCGAGCAGTGTCCAGGTCTTTCCTCTCGATGTGCCACACCTCGTGATTCCTACGCCTGGAATTACAGAGAGCTGGCGACTCTCCTCACTCTATGTGAAAGTTTGGCTGATGTGGGACTCGAACCACTGACCATAGGATCAATGCGCAAGAATCTTACCATTGAACTATTCTAATAGGCTGTGAAGTAAGATGGCCAGGTCATTTCTGAGCTATCCTGATACCTGGTATTTGAATGGGAAGTCCCTTCTCCTCCCACGACTTTGACTTTCGATATAAAAGCATTAGTCCAGTAATTTGCATCCAATAATAAGTGCAGCATCACAAAGAGGCACATTTGTGTGTCAAGATAGCTCATTGGTAAGATTCTTGTCAATTTACCATATGGTCAGTAGTTCGAATCCATCCTCAGCTAAAACTTCGCTTAGAGTGAGGCGAGTCGCCAGCTCTTCACATTTCCAGGCGCATAAGTCATGAGGTATGGTTGCATCGAGAGAAACGACAGGACATTGCTTGATTGCCAAAAGCCTCTCAATGTCCAACAATCTACCTTCGGATGCTGGGTAGAATTTGTGAAAATAACGCTATTGCGAAATTTTTCAATAGTTCTATTGCAAAAGGGCTCTAGTAATCCAAGAATTTAAAGTCTCTCGGTTTCGCAAACTGCAAGTATAGTACCCGGAGTCGTAGTATGCCAGCTTGGCAAGCCATGGGAATTGCTCCCCATAAAGCTGACAAGCGAATGAACCCCCTAAACGTCTCACTTTCTTCTCAAGGAAATAATTCCTTAATCTCAACCGGTAGGCCTTTTGCGTGGAGATCTCAGGGTTCCAAGCTCGATACCACTCCTTGCTTCCGCAGCCTAAGGGTAGCCCAGTTTTTGGTAATCTAATCTGTTCAATATATCGGCTAGGAGCATGTTGGGGGTGCTCCACCTCAACAAAAGGAACCCTCCGGTCTGGTGCAAGCGAACTGAGGAGAAACCCCCTCTTTGATTGGCTGGTATTTACATTAGGCCTCTCTATCGAATATGATATATTGCTGGCCACGGCTGCTCTTCGTGTCATTTTTGATAGGTTTTCATTTGAGAAGAAGAACTCCCCAATTCTAATCAGCAAAAGCGTATTTGTTTTCCACTTGTCATTCGAGCCTTATCTTGCCACGTGCGTTTCCATAATTCCATCCAGCACCGGTGATTAGCTGTTAAGCATATTTGTGCGGGCCTTAACTTATCCTTACAAAGTCGTCGCTCGCCTTTGAAATGCGATTCACGTGTCACACTTAAAACACTGAAGTCGCAAGCTCTGGTGTCATACCGCATTAATCAAGTCCAATGTAAACACGGGCTTGCACTCGACGTACGGTCACCCAAGGGTCGAACCGGCAAGACGATATCAAGCCAAAGCATTAATCTTCAAGGGCAAGTAACTCTCTATAAATCCATAACATCTGCTTGGTTTTGAATTCTGAATGCTAAAAAAATTCTACCGATTCCCAAGAAAGCTTCATCGGGTTTCACTGGAGAATGATTTGTTTTGCGATCTAGCTAACATGAAGATTTGTGCCTGTGAACTGACCAGTCAGTTTAACTGAACCTTGTATGTCCCCACGCAGAGAGACGCAAGAATGGCTGAAGATTTGGAGGAATGGATGTTTAGTGCTTTTTCATCCGGCTCGATTACAAAAACAAGCATTTAGCATTAAGATTGATTTTTCGTTGCGTTATTCAGAAACACGAAACTTCGATTTTAGCATTTGCCAAATTCGCAATAGTTCCTACGAAGATTATGCCCTATATAGAATTGGACTTGTCGTGGGGTAATGGTTAAGGCTTTGGGCTCACAACACAGGATTGTCAGTTGGATTCCTCCATGTGTCACAATAACAACACCATTGGTGAGGCAGGCAACGGGAAACCACATCATAACTACCAATTCCCCAGAAAAAAATCAAAGCACTGTCTCTGGTTTGTGCTACGCTCGAAATCGAGTATTCGAAGCAGTCAAAAAGTTTTGACTTAAGCTTGCGTGAAAATTTGTCTCCAATATTGCATGGTACAGCAAATCATGATGACTTCAAATTGAAGATAGTTTCGTCCGACAATCACCGATGCATGAGACGTCGGACAATGGTCGAAGAAATGCTATTAAATCTGTACCCAGATGCGAATCGAAACGTGAAAAAATGTGATTAATTCAGTCATTGATTGCTGGGTCCGTCCAGTGATATTCTTGATCTGGCCATGACTGGATGTTTCATACTCTGATGAATGTGGTAAGAACAGATATTAAGTACGACGTCATTCTTTTTCCACATTTCTGTGCCATTGGAAATTGTATCCTTTCCCTATTGCTGCAGTTTTTGGCATAGGGATTTGAAAAAGACGAAGGGAATGAAAAAGACGGAAAGGTCTTCCGTACAAAAATATTTTCTGCTCTGCTACTCATTACTGAAACTTTTACGTAAAAGCATATACATTGAGACATTCAAGAACTGGTCCCCGTCATGGGTTGTATAATGTTCAAGGCTCGTAGATCGACGAGCAAAAGCGATACATGCGTATTACCCGAAGCTCTGATGAATCAGCTGCCCAAATCTATTTCAATACCTTGTCTATCTCTCATGCTGTGCTCAGCTTGATGAGAAACGCGAAAAATGAATTGATCAGCGTCAACACTAAGATTGATGACATTACATGTTGTACCAATCTTCTTCATCGAGTCTTTCCTTCAAATGTGCTTTGAGGGTTGAGGGAAAGTGGTGGCAGAATCGGTTACGAGCCGACGAAAAATGAGTTGAGATCACTTTCGGCGGTGGATATCCAGGGACACCAACGTGGAGGTTTCTGCATTGTCCCCGTTGTACCAATGAGTGACATGGGACCCAGATAGGCGAGCTAGGATAGTGGAAGATCTTTCCATCAAAGTGAAATACACTGTATTTGTCACGAAGCCTTTCTCTCTACTAACAGTTTCATGGTATTTTATCACGATGCAAAACCTTTAGGGTGATAACTTTGGAAAATTGTTTCTTGCAGGTCACGAGAGAAAAGCTTTTTCGCCGATGGTCGAAAGCAAAGCAAAGTTGGACCAAGCTCAGAATGCCAGCCCAGTAGATTTGGATGAAAAACCAGCCGCATCCACAGAAGTATTGGTGCCAGAGGAGAAGGCAGCAGTGGTGACGGCAGTACAGACTGAATGTAGAAGTAAGCAAAAGGAGGATTTGCCCAAGTTACTGCCGGATGAAGAGCAGAAACCCGAGCGGTCAGGTCCAGCTGATGAGGAGAAGTCACCCATGCTCCTAGAAAGTCCTGCGAGTGAACGTGCGGAAGATAAAGACAATGCTATTCCGTGTGGCGAGAAATGTCCAGTGATTGCCCACATCTCTGAGAGCAGTGACAAAGAAAGTGCAGTTGATGCGAAGGAAAGCGAGGAGGATCCATTGTTAAATGAATCTTCTGTTTTTGGTAAATTATCATCGACGACTACGATGATTCTACAGTCGATACAAAATTCGGCGAAGCCCGTCGGTCAGATAACGCAATCATTGGGAAAATCTTGTGACGACAGGACGTTGGAAGGTCTTTTGGACGAAAAGGCTCCGCACGACGGCGAGGCTATGACTGCCATTACAAGCTTATCAACTACAGCAGCGCTGGAAGAAGAACCGGAGTATGAAGGCGATGCTGACCCGGATAAAGATGGAAAAACAAAAACGACAATGATTTCATATTATGATATTGAGGAGACTTTTCAAGATTTAGAGGCTTCTTTGGACAAAATGGATGAAGGCGACGGGTATATGGACTCAATCGACCTTGACGAAGAGTCGCTGTTGATGGACGATACAGAGGATCCTACCAATGCCAGTCTGAGAACTGCCGATTCAAAGAGGAATGTCAACGTGGCATTGGAAACTACAGCGGAGCAGGAAAATCTCAGCGAGGTGAATGTGAACCAGACACGATCTGATGGTCAGAAGCGTGCTGTCGTCATCGAAGGAAAAACTGCAGCAGAAAAGGCAGCAATTGGCAAGGCTGAAAGTCTTAATAAGAAAGTTGCCAAAACGCCAGAAATTTCCATCGAGAATCGAGGAAAAACGATCATTGTTAGTAACGTAAAGAAGAGCGAAACAGAAGTCAAAGATGAGGCTAGCGCGAAGTTATCAACCGAAGGGATTGAACTCAGCGCTCGAAGCATTTCAGATATTTCAGTAGAAATGCTCGCAGCTAAATCAAATGAAGCGAAACGCCTTGTCAATCCGCGACCATTGTTATCAGAAGACAGTAAAAACGTTGTTGATGCTGGCAAGCAATCACTGAGACCAGAAGGTATAACTTCACTTTGTAAGGCGTCGAATCCGTCCATCAAACGAACACTAACTACTGCCTCAGGTGCCCGGACCGATGGGTCACAGGCGAATTTAAAGGGGACTGTTGCAACACCTGTAGCCAAAATTGCTTTTGTCTCAAGTGGTGCATCCACCGTTGTACCATTAGATAAGAAAGCAGCTGCTGTCACCCCGATACCTTCCAGTACTCCTATCGGTATGAAGGCAAGCGTAGCAAAGAGTGCACCGGTGTCAGTGAGTGCTGTTTCAACTGGGGCTAAAGCCATTTTCAGCTCATTTGGCACCAGGACGAACCCCACTCCAATCGCCTCTGCGGGTGCCAAAGCTGCTTCGGTTGCGAGAACGACCATCGCTGCCACTACTAGATCGGGTGTTTTCCCTGTCGGTGTTCAAACATTTGTGTCCCTTGATGCCAAAACCAACCCATATGCTTGCATAGGTAGTAATGCAACAATTGTTTCCTCTGGTCCTATCTCAAACCCGGTTCCAACCGCTGCTAAAAAAGCCAATGTTGGTGCAAAAATAGTGACAGCTCCCACAGGCTCACGTAGCACAGCCACCAGCATAGGTGGAAGATCTGCACAAACTACAATCGGTACAAAAATGGCAACAGCCTCTCTTGGCCCTAAAAGTGTAACCCCCATGTTAGGTAAACGGGCTGGTAGACACAAAGTATCCCCTAATGCAGTCTCAGCTATTAAAACACCCGTCCTTTTATCCCCTGAGAACAAGACAGGAACGACTAGGTATTCAGGTCTACCAGACGAGAAGTCAAATCTCCCGTGTTTTCCCAACCGTCCGTCACTTGATATGAAATCCCCATTTTTTAAACCGAAAACAGCGACGAAAATCGTCTCGGATACCTCCGGGCCACCCTCTAAGGACCCCGTAAGCTCGGCTCGGGTCTCCGAATCGCAAACTAGTACCGAAACTGGAGCTGGTGTAAACTTGACGAGAGCTACCAGCACTCGGCCCGATCAACCGACACTGCCACACGGACCACTATCTACGGAAAGTCTGACGAAGGACTCCGGTACGAAAAAGGATGGGAAATCCAAAGAAAAGGCAAAGGGAAAGAAGAAGAAGAAACTCGGAAAGAAAGGATGCAAAAGTACTGAAGGTGGAAAAACGGGCAAAGATTTAAAAGGGGCCAAAAATGGAGGAATCAAGAAAAAGACTAAGAAGGAGGGGAAAGGAAAAAAGAAAAAGTTAAAGGACAAAGTTAAAAAGGATATATTATCGAATAAAGGAGAACAGGTTATAAACTTGTCGGAAAAGAGCCTACAAAATTTAAATATGACAAACAGGCAAAGTATTGGGATTATTACAAAGGACAGGACGAAAACGCGACCACACCAAACTGAGAACTTCAGTCGCAGTGAACAGCTGCAAAACCGAAATATACTTCCAA
Source organism: Pseudorhiza aurosa (assembly GCA_964026355.1). Taxonomy (NCBI): domain Eukaryota; kingdom Metazoa; phylum Cnidaria; class Scyphozoa; order Rhizostomeae; family Lychnorhizidae; genus Pseudorhiza; species Pseudorhiza aurosa. The sequence goes on along the minus strand of OZ032125.1, from coordinate 1,298,967 downwards.
GTAATGCCAATCCCGTACTCGGTTACGCGCCTAGAGCACCACCTTCGTTTCAGCAACAACAACCACCCGTGAACAACTCGCACTTCTTCAATTTGCCGCAGCAACCGTACGCTCCGATGGCTGCGCAGCCACATATTGCTGCGAACGTTGCCCCGCAAGTACAGTTTGGGCAACAGTTACTGCCAAACCAGCTTAGCCCGTTGGATTATACAGGTTTCAATGTTGTAGGCAATAATGCTATGTTTGTTACCTCCGGTATTGCAACTGGTTATCAGCAAATGAACACTGTTTACTATGGTGGACAGACGGGGAGCAGTATAAATGGATCGATCCCTCAAACATCTCTCCAATCAAAGGAGTACGCGCATTTGGCTTGGTTATAGCATATGTAAATATCGCATGAAAAGATATGTAAATAAGAAATTTTTATAGATTAATGTTTTGTGCTTGTTTTCGTATTTTTAGTAGTTTAATTCCATGTTAGGAATGAGTTGCGATTCGCTTGCACCGTGATGGATGATCTAAATTTCGCGGTTTTTCGAGCCTGCAATTTCACTCCAGAAGAGCAGTCAGTCTACGCAAGGCACATAAAATTCCATATTTTCGTCTTGGAAAGAAGAAAATTCCATATTTTCGTCTTGGAAAGAAGAAAATTGTTCAACGACGACCTGTCATTTATTCCCGCGTGTGCTTTTGGAAGGTGAAGTTTCAGGTTTTTAGACCGTCCACCGTTGACGGATTTGATGATTTCCTACCCGTGTTTATCGCATCCCCTCCATTCAAAGCTGGTCATTTGAGCGATATTTTCCTCCTTCAAATTCAATCGGTTTTCATTTACGAGTTTTTAACCGCATGGACAATGCAAAGCTGCGAAGTAAACAAACTTTATTTTATACCATAAGTCACGTGTTAACTCTTCATTGATTTCTAGATGCTATTCTCCATAGGTTTGCAAATATAGTCATTTAGAATCGACCAGTATGTTTTTGAAGCTGGTCGGATGAAATTTTCGATCGCAAGGCCTGTTGAATGCTCCAACGAAGCAAGAAGACCTTTTTCTTCGATCTTCATTAACTCGGAGAGAATTTGCCCCCTCCTTCACGTTTAAAGAGCACCTCCCCGGCAATCTTCTGCGTTTCATTTTCAGCATTTCTATCGCCTCGTGACGTGATTCTCCTAATGACGCATTTAGCAATACTGCGATAGTGCTCGGGTCTGTTGCATTGTGTTTCGTGAAGTTGAGTATTTGATACTTCATTGATGAAATTTGTAGACTTTGTATTTGAAGCGACTGCTCGCTAGCATAGCTCTGTGTGATTTGAATGACGTAATATTGCTGGAAAATAAGTAGAAATTAGCAGAACCCGATATTTGTTACCTTAAAGGCGATCCCTTAGTTACGACCGCATTCTACCTTTGATGTTATATTTTTTTACAGTATAATCCCGTTAAGATGCCTCCTATATATGTTTGGACATGACGTAGTACAGGGGGGCGGACTTGGGTTACGATCGTGTCGCATGCCCGTGAAATATTTTTAAACGGGCCTGCGATTCATTTTCCAACGCTGTAAGGGACAGGTTTTACATTAAAGTTGAAATGCTTGCCAGTGAATGGCATCTTTTCTGTCAAATGTAGGCCAGCAAAAGGCTTGATGGAAATGGGGTGCGGTTCGTGCGTGGGTCCTTTGCATAGCCACAATTCATTCCATCTTCTACCAGTCTGGCCTTGATTCGTGACGTTAGCATTCTAAGCTTATGTTTCACGATAGCTCGGTGGTAAGCCACGTGCCTATTGATCCTATGATCAGTGGTTCGAATCCACCCAAACTAAACTTTAACTTGGAGTGAGGAGAGTAGCCAGCTCTCTGTTGCAATTCCAGGCATATTAATTACGAGGTGTAGTCACACCATGAGGAGGGACCTCGACTCTGCTCGCTAAGCAAAAATCCTCTCTGCCTCCAGACATCTTCCTTGGAGTTTTGGGTAGAAATCGTAACAAAGAAACCTGACATGGATCCATGTACCCACATGTGAAAATCTTTCTTTCCTCGTCGTACCTCTGTGACAGCAACTCTTGTTAAGAGGTAAAAAAGAAATGCAAAATCCTAGTGATGTTTTTGACGAAAGTCGTGTTGATTTCTTCATTCTTTTTCCAGGTGTACCAACAACTGTCTGAAATTCGCGTATTCAAAATTCTAGCTCGTTATGTAGCAAATCGTTCTGTTGTGTTCCCTCGTTCTGTTTAAAGTTGGGAAAATCGATGCATGATGCCTAACTATTTGCAGAAGTTCACATCTCTTGCACTTTCTCGTGATTTCTTACTGGTTGGTTGTCCGTGCGGTAGCTCATACGGTTGAATGTCCGCCGTTGTCTCTGAAGGCTACGGTCTTATAGCAGACCTTTCCAACCCAGCTTCCGGTAATCTGCATAGTATCATAAATTGTCAGGGAGCTGCTGATAGGTGCTGAGTCCTACCTCTGCAAGGAGAACTTCCCTTGTATATCGCAAATGTTAAGGGACATTTGCTCGCTGTTTGGCTAAACTAGAATTAGGGCATTGCATCGATTTGCCTTTTTATGGTTGGCACAAAGAGAGCTCGTCTCCTTCAATGCGCAAGGGAATTTACAGCTTAACCTTACTCCAAAGGGAAACCATGGCTGAAAAATCCAATTTATCAGTCATTCCCATTTCTGGAAAAACCCCTTTTAGTCGCTCTTGTTCGACTTAAATTGGATCGCAGCAGAATTTTTATATACCGCTCTTCCAGTAACCATGACTAATCAATTCCCTCGAGCTAATGTTCTGGGTTTTCCACACAAATGTCCTTCATGAAAGAGGGACTAGGTGTAGTGGTTTGACCTTGTCTCTGTGCAGGATGATAATAATAAAAATACATGCTTATACATAAACAAGTTATCAGCTGCTATATTCAAAAGGGAACATCAGAAATTGGAGTGGAGATGAATGAAATTGTACAATATGTAGATAATTATTATTATTGGCTTTATGCTTTGTAACTGATACTAGTTTTCGTTTCATCTTTAAATTGTAAGTAGTTGGTTTGAATTAGCTCACATTTCTGTAATATAGAGCTAGCTAAAATGTCAACGTAAGACAAATTGATTATTGTTATTATTTCATGGTACATACATTATCAGTACAAGAAAGACTGTAATCAGTAAGGACCCTGTAAAGATGAGAATGGAATTAAAAGTGAAATAGACTTTGATGAAATGGTTTGAAAGTTTAAGCAGGGGTGTCAAATTCAAATGGATGGAAGGCCAAATAAAAAAATTTAGCTATAAACCAAGGGCCAGAATCATCAAATTTTCATCAAAAAATTGTAAAATGAACGCATATAGTCAAGTGAACCAAACTATTGCCCCCGTCCCAAACTATTGCTTGGTGTGTTGCCGCTGCATTGTAGCAAATGTAGTATTGGTGCGGGCTACCAGCTTGCTGCGGTCTGTGGGCCGGTTCTAATTATAAATCAATATCATCCCAGGTGCCGTAGAAAACCTTTTTGCTGGCGGGCTTTGGGTCTCTGGCCTTGACTTTGACATATGTGGTTTAAAGTAACTTTTTTGCTCATGCACGTTTCTCTTTGCCGCCTTGCTGTCCATCCAGCAGGACACGGGTACCTGGCATAAAGCTTGTGGCAAAGCAAGGAGCGACTGGCTGCCTTATCTGACAAAGCTGTGACTCGGGATGGTATCTCTCAGTGATGCCCGTCTTGAGTATGGGACGCAACTGGACCTTTACCCGTTGTGGCACCAGACCTCCTCATTTCATTTCAGTGAATTCAAATCTGTATAAAATGTCCCACATTAAAGCAGAGGCACTGGTACAGATGAGTTTTACAAGTCTGCATCCTGTATGGTCAGAAATGGGGGAATTCCCCACCTTACAGTCAAATCCCCTTTCTGCCACCAACCGTTTCCTTTGCCTAGACTTGTGACAAAACTGGGATGTACTTCATGCATAACCCCAGTGGTTGGGTTATTAAACAAATCTAACAAAACTCATGTTGCAAAAGACCTCCACTGCCAGTGGCCAAGGAAAAATGCTAGATTTTGAGTGTGCAGATAAATTTACTAGGTAAAAATTGTATTAAAACAAGGTGGAAATTCTCATCATTATACTGGCTGAATCACGTCATACATTTTCTAATTTACAGCTAACCTGGACTTGACAGAAGCCTCTATAATATCAAATATGCCATTTAAAATCGAGCACTATAAAAATGAATGAATAAAATGAGCTATTGATGTCTCTTTGAGAGTCATTAAATGATTTTCTGAAAAATAGCATCTTATACTACAAGTTATCAACTGGTATTTCCAGGCTTTTCAGGGGCTGGAAGAGGTCTCTAAAAGTCAAGAGAGTGGTAAAGGGAGTAAAGTCTGGAGCTTGCCTTTGACCCAGATGGGTAGGGAAAATGTGTTACAGGTAGGCAGTGAAGCTTCCAGCTATCAGCAAAACGAGATGGCTTAACAGCTATGCTTAATGCCAGATGTGTATCAAACAGTTCTGCTTAGAGTTAATTAAAGCAAGAAGCAGAGGGAAAAGGGGTTGGAGAGTAAGAAGAAGACATAGAAGTTCCCTTTGGGTTCTTTTGTCTCTTTGTTTTTGGTTTACCATCTGAAAACATGACAGTTAATGCTCAATATGATGACCTTGGGTTTACAGCTTCCATCTGTTCACAATATGGAAATTTACAGTTCACCACCTACATACATAATGGTAAACCCCACTAGTACATAAAAAGACGCATAGTTAGATCTCAACTTTTCACATTAAACACTTCCTGAGTCAACTGAAAGGCTTCCAGACTGAGAGTCGATGAAGTGAAGGCTCCCAGTGCAGAGCCAGCTACTGTGCTGTTACATGATGTCTGTAAAGTACAGTGACGTACACAAGAACCACAAGCAAAATAATGATATCATCAATAAAGCCAAGAACTCCGGTGACTGCTTCTGGGATGAGGTCCAGCGGTGATATGATGTAAAATATGACCAGAAAAAAGTAAAGAAACACTCTTAGTCGGAACATGATTACTAGGCCATCGACTGAAAATAATTCCCGCACTAGATGACGAAAAAGAACGGGAAAATCTTGGATATACTCGAGAAGAGTTCTTGGCTCGCCTGAAAACCGGCGATTGTAGGCATGGATGCTTGTTAGGGATTGTCTCACGTCATCTGATGCTTGCTCTTGTTCTGTTAAAATTGGCGGGAGTAGTAACGATACCTCCTGCCTGCAGATCGGACAGTTCATTCCACGAAGCCAAGAGCCAGTCTCCCAGTATGCTACGATACACGGTCCACAAAATACATGCCCGCAGTTAGTTTCAACTGGCATCGCCATTTGATCCAAGCATATCGGACACTGTTCGTTATCGTTCGCTGCTGAAGGCCTTGCTCTGTTGGGCCGGTTCCTGTCGGCGGCTGCTCTGTGCTCTCGGGCTTCCACAACAGCTCCCCGTTGATCGGGGTGGATAACATGGTCTGTGCTTGTTATCCTGGTCCACATATAAGCTGTAACTAATGAAATAAACACAATCACACATAGAAGAAACAGTGCCTCGTCACTGAATCCCTCTACGAACGACATTTTACTGCTTTCATGTTATTGCTGCCTCAGTTTCGTAAAGAGATTATACCATATGTGCACTCAAGCGCGAAGTCAAAATACTTCTAGCTTTAGATAGTAAAAATGAGAATTAATGAGATTTTAACAGATTGACTTGGTCAGAATTAGCACTCTCTGCTCTCAGTCAAAGGCCTGTTACAGCCTAAAAAATTATTCATGACGTTTCAGCTGCTCAGTCATTTTCAGCGTTATGCCTCGCTCACTTAGTAGGCATGCTGTATGTTTGGACACAGCTTTACAAATAATATGGATGAATTTAATGTGTTGGGGGTATTCGACAATTCTGGAACCAAACCAGATTTGAACCTTATGATTAGGTTTCAGGTTAGACCAGTAATAAGATTATTGCGAACTGATCCTATGATCAGTGGCTCGAACCCGCCCTCAGCTAAGCTTTCACTTAGAGTGAGGAAAGTCGCTCCAGGTTCAGGTCAATTGTGACTAAGATTCGTATTTATGCAACCAGTCATTCGTGCGTTGTACTTGAGGTAATTCGCTTGTCTCTATTCCTCTACGACTGCCAGTGGTTGATGGTCATACCCTTTTCTGGTTTTTTCCACCCCGTATCTTCTTGAAAATCTTCCAGTGCACCTGTAGGGCCACATTGTTATGGTACTTCATGTAATTTCTGGGCCAGCTTCTTGCACCATAAACAATTTTTTCGGTTTCAGTAAAATCTCTGCACAATCTTCACAGTTTTGACTCCGAGGTCTATTGTATATTGTACTTGATTGACTTTGTTCTTAAAGCCTTTTCTTGAGCAGCTAGGACCAAACCTCCTCGTCTCCCACGTCAAAAGCAATCATCTCCATGAATCTTTTCAGCTCACTCAATCTGCTCTTTGTCTTAAAAACCTTCTGTGCAGGGCTTTTTCCCTTCCAGTTCGTGATCTTTTCTCATTCTACTGCCTCTTCTGGTAGTCCTGATGCTTCTCTTCTTCATCAAGCATTGTTTTCCTCCAAAGCAGCTTGAAGCAATAACTCTGTGGACTTTCTGAGATAGCTTTGCAGGGACTAACACACCCGCTAATAATAATCAGCCGTCTTCCTCCCTTCCTTCCTCGGCAGATACAGTTTCACAACATTGGTTCTGCTACTATCGTTATTTTTACCATTACTATAAACATGTCTCATTACTATCTTCAGCTTTATGATAATCATTGACTGATCTCCTGTCTTTTTTCACAACAGGGAGTTTTTTTTACGTCTTTGTTTTGCTGTTACGGTAAGAGATAATTCGTTTGCTCAGTTTTTAATTGACACCAAGGAAAAATCCGCTCTTTATCAACCAAGATAAGCTGGTGGCAAATTCTTTTCTTACGGAAGCTTTAAATCAAGTACATTTTCCTGTTATGCCATATTTTTTGAAAGATTTAATTCATTGGTCCAACATTAGGCCAGAGGCAAAATCGATTATGAATCATGCCTCGGGAGTCAGATTTTTCGAATAGAAATCCGGATAAGTTGGACGAGCTGCTTCTTTGGTTGAAAATTGCACTGTTGTTTTGGAGGAGAGAGCCCCCGAGACCACCTGCAGCTATTACGTGCAGTTCCAGGCTTAGGAGAAGTTAGTTGAAACCATCCAATCCACTACAAGGGTACAAAGACTGTTCATAACAAATACAGTCAACTCTGTCTAATTCAAACTTATGTAATTCGAACAAAGTTTTAAGGTCCCTAAAAAATCTCCTAGCAAAAAACCTCCATAATTCGAATCTCTGTAACTCGTACATTTTTAAGATCCCCCAGACAGCTCAATGATCTTAAAAATTATTTTTGTTAGGAGATTTTTCTGGGACCTTAAAATTTTGTTCCAATTAGCAGAAGTCGACAGTAGTTTACATTGGATTATGGAAAGCAAGACGAAATGATCATGTCAGTCAACAATGCAGCCTCTTTTCCAACTGTACGTATACGGGCTTAGGTAGAAAATACAGACCAGACATACAATCTTTTCGGAAAATGATTGCCGTGGTTTTTCCAAAGAAAGGCTGTTCCGACGTTTATGCTATAGTTGCACACGTCTTCGTAAAATTTCCTATAGCATAGGCCTGGAGGGAAGAAGTGCGCACGTAGATCAGGTTGCCTGACTGTAATATATACAGCACGCTCAAAATGCTGTCGAGACACGTTAAGAGTATTCTCAAATCACCAGTAGCATTTTCACGCTGCTTGGGAAGTGCTGCAAGCCAGATGCAAACGGTGTCTGATAAATCAAAGACTGTCTTCGATCTAGAGGATAAGTACGGAGCTCACAACTATGGCCCATTGCCTGTAGCTCTCAGCGAGGGAAAAGGAATCTTCGTCTGGGATGTTGATGGGAGAAAGTATTTCGATTTCTTGAGTGCCTACTCTGCTGTAAATCAAGGCCATTGTCATCCGAAGATAGTCCAAGCTTTGAAGGACCAAGCGGAGAAATTAACCTTGACTTCCCGGGCATTTTACAACGACCAACTAGGGAAGTATGAGAAATACGTCACAGAAATGTTTGGCTACGACAAAGTTTTGCCAATGAATACTGGCGTCGAAGGTGGGGAAACTGCCATAAAGCTAGCCAGAAAATGGGCCTATTTGGTTAAAGGTGTCAAGGACGGCCAAGCTAAAGTGGTTTTTGCTGAGAACAACTTCTGGGGAAGGACCCTCGCAGCGTGCTCAAGTTCCAGCGACCCATCTTGTTACGAAGGCTACAGCCCGTTCATGCCGGGATTCCAGCTGGTTCCATACAACGATCTCGCTGCCTTGGAGGTTAGCCAAATCAGTTTTGTTTTATCAAAATCCGATACTGAATATGCGCAATAAGGATTTTTTACGTGAGGGCTAAGCTATAGACATTCACACCTTTTCCAAGTTTCACTGTCTAATCCCCGAATTTTATCCCACAAATCATCATTCGTCCCTATAACATGCAATTTATGGAACGTCTTGCCTTCTTCTTCCTTTCCTGAATCTTGCAAATTACCATCTTTCAAATCTAAGGTCAATACACTTGATCTGATCTCTCCTCTTAGCCTTTCGATTTGCCTATAAACGTAACAACTGCAAAAATTGGAGAGGATTTTTAGGAAATTTAACACATGGAGTAGCTTTGATACACTAATCTTTTTAATTTTTATCATTGACTATGAACGCGTTATTTATTTATAGCTATGCAGTTTTAAGTTAAGATTTTATATTTATTTTCGTTTGTTTTAAACAGGGCGGGCAGTGAAACCTGTAATGTTTTTGTTGAAGCTTTTTATCCTGTTAGAATACTGTTCGTATTATCGTTATTATTAGAGCTTGCTTTTTTTTGGTGGTTTTTGATCTGTAATGCTTCCTCCGTCACTAAGCTACTTAAAATGGTTCTTTTGTGGTGGTACTCCAACGGCACTTAACATGGATGCCGAAGTGCAACACTGTGGATGCAACACATTTTATTGTGGTCTTTTAAATCATTAGAACAACATAAATAACATTATCGTATTTTGCTTTCTTCAACCATTACTCTCATCGTCCCCATTCAATATCGTTATCATTAGAACATTAGTAAGTTATGTTGAGGAATGGCCATGGTGGCCTATAGAGTTGCAGTTCCGCATTGATCTCATCAAGGCCTTCATCTAGTTTCTGTTTGTGCTGCTCCAGAAACCATTTCTGATCACTCTCTCTCTCCCTCTCTAAGCTTTGCCATCGCTGGCTTTCGATCTTATCTGTTTAAAGTCTTACTGTATGAATTGGAAATCTCTTCTTTAAAAATAATAATAATACTAATACGAATATTTATACAGGAATCAACACTTCAACAAGTAATGCTGTTATGAATGTTTATCCTGCTTAAATAAAAGAGAGAAAGGAAAAGGAAATACCTAACCTACTATCAAAATCTCTGAAAGCTTACATTGATATCAATTGACGATAATACATGAACATTTAAGATTTAAAAACTATTCAACTAAAGTATTTCATAAGAAGTTTACCGTAATAACTGAAAGATTCAGCCTTTCTGATTTCAATAGGCAGATCGTTATAGATTTTAGCACCCATGAAACGGAAGGACTTGCGCGCATATTCAGTTTTAATTTTTGGGAGTTTAACGAAACATTGGGAATTTCTGGTTTTAGTTTTGTGTTTTTGTACTTAGAAGTACCCACAAAGACTATTGCAAGTTTCACCGTCCGTACAGTTGCAGACGAGTTTACATGCTCGGATGTTATTTGCGTTTATTACGGATAAAATGTCTGATTGAGCTGTTGCATTTCCTTGTATTACTTCCACGGAGCGATTATAAAATGATGAAAGTCTGTTGGGTTGGGTAGTGGTTAACTTCAGCTGCAGAATTCTACAGTAGGTGAATGTAGGCAAAATCATTAAGCGATATATTCTCCTAGCTGAGGTTACATCAAGATAGCCCCTGATTTTAGCCAATAATCTTAATCTGCCTGACGCACGTTTGTAGCACTTCTCAAAGTGTGAATTAAGGCTTAAAGAGCTGTCTACTTAGATGCCAAGATATTTTTAGTGGTTGGTATTAGATATATTGGAGCCTCGGTACACAACATTGAATGTATCACTTTGTTTGGCTATCCTCTGCGACGTACCAAAAAGAAGGGATTCAATTTTTCCTTTATTTAAATTGATTATCAGAGCATTTTGGTCTAGCCAGTCTGCAATGGCATTCAAATCAGTGGAAAGCTTCGACTTAATAACTTTGATATCCTTATCAGCAATATAGATGACAGTGTCATCAGCATACTTAGTGATTTTTGCGCTGCTGATTACGTCTGTGACATCATTAAGAAATATGATGAATATCAGGAGACCCAAGATTGAGTCTTGCGGCACTCCTGTTAGGACATCATTCGCGTTAGATATACAGTTGTCATAGCTCACCATTACTGATCGGTTGAAAAGGTAATCCGTGAACCAAGCTAGCTAGCTCTTTATCACAAATTCCATATTGGGGCAGTTTGTTATATTTTTTCAAATCACTTTAAATATTTTTTCTAATCAAAGCAGTCAATACATAAGCTATTATATAGCTGTCATGGATCAGAATTGAAATCCCTTCCCAAGTAACTAGATTTGCTGTACAATGATAATAGGAATATTTTCACCGGAAAATGCTTAACACAAATATTGCTTTCCTGAATCTTACAACTTGTCATCTTCAGATCTAAGATCAATAAACTTGATCTGATCCCTCTCAACTCTTAACCTTTTGCTTTCTTCTTTCTTCCTTTGTTGGGGCTCTGTATAAGTCACCATGGCCTTTCCCCAACATCATTCACTAAAAAAATATTGCGGGTTTCATTGCCTATTCTGCTTAAAAGAAACAAAATAGCTAATCAACTAGGAATAAATACTGCGTTAATAGGCCATGATGAATTTTAAAAAGACTACTGTATCAAAGCTACCTCATTTTTTAGAAACAAATCCAGTTTATTCTTAAAATCCTTTCCATTTTGCCAGTTCACACATTTGAAGGCAAATCATTGTATAGCTTAGCCCCTATTTAAAGATCCTTGTCGCGGAAGTGATAGCAAGATTACCAGAGTCAAATGTATTCCCTACAGTATCTTCAATTTTAGTTGCTAATCACCAGTCCCTCCCCACCAGCCTTGTTGGGAATCCACCAACTCTGCAAATCTCCCCATAGACTCCCACTCTCATGCCAATTAATCATTCCTACGACTATTACTCATGAGGATTACTGGCAAAGGCTTACATACCTAGTCCCATGATGTCAAAGTCAAAGTTCCTTCCCTCACCATTTTTGGTGAATAGGCAACATCCATCTCCGTCTAATCAGCCTTTGAGGCTGTGCAAGTACAGTGAGTATAGTATGCTGCAGTTGAAGGCTGGCCATTTGGTAGCACTTTGTATTTCACTTCCATGCTCTTTCCCGAAGTGCTGAACACTAAGCAGAGAAATAGCATGTATCATTTTTCAAGTTGTTGGTATGACTCAACAGCGCATTGAAGCCCAACCTACCACATACATACCTGGTTCTTTTTCACGGTAGTTGTATTTTTCTCCCCTTGATTTTCCACTATTTGATTTGACCAATGATAATCCTCTTTCTTTGCTGTAATTACTAATTATCCTCTTGATTGCTATCATTTTGCGAGTCAGCCACTTAAATTATCCATCGTACAGTGAGTAGTGTTGCTTAGAATCCTCATTGTTTGTTTGTTAAGGAAAACTCCAAGAACAATGCTCAGAGTTGTTTTTCTAGGGAAAGGATATTATAAGCTAGTGTAGGAGCATTTGGGCTACTGTTCTCACAAATTATGTTAATGATACAAGCCATGCACGATTTGATCTATTAACCTCTGTGTTGTGAGTTTGCACGTTTAGACCAATACACTGCAGAACTGCTAATGATCTTACTTTCTTTTATTTAATTTAGAAGTCAATCAAAGATCCCAGTACTGCTGCTTTTATGGTAGAACCGATTCAGGGAGAAGCTGGAGTGTTTGTTCCCGATGATGGCTACTTAAAAGGAGTTCGTGATCTCTGCACAAAGCACAATGTATGTCATGAAAAAGTCTTTGACATTGATTTTGTTTGAATCCGTTCACACCCTCACAGAAACTCATCCTAATGAATAGATAGATGGTAGAAATTTTTATACAAGAGTATGCCTTGTCAGTTCTACAAGCACTGTTATCAGTAAGAGCCCTGTTTTGAATAAAAAGTAAGGAAATTTAAAGAAAAGTAAACTCATCCATATACTATGTAAACCTTTTAAATATCCTTCGATATTCTTGATTAAAAACCTAATTCGAATAAGCAAGATATGCAGTCCTCATATCTAGATCTAGATCATATTATTTGAATATATGCTCACAATGAACAGCTGAATGTTACAAATTGCTTCTTATATTTAACTGTTTAAGTACTTTCAGTGTAGTGTTTTCCATGCTGCTCTGAAGAGTTTCTCCACTTATCCGCACATTTTGTCCACAGGTGCTCTTCATTGCTGATGAAGTGCAAACTGGCATTGCAAGAACTGGAAGGTATTTTTACTAATTTTGTTTTTAATTCTGGCTGACATGTGACTTTCTGCTCTTGTAAGTTGGGCATGATAGTTGCCACTTGTATCACTTGTATGATAGTTTCATGGCCTTCATATTTCTAATGTTATCAAGGTTGAGCTGAGGACATTAATTTGAGGTTTAGGGCTGACAGGTTGTGGAAGTTTTTTGGATGTAGCTTGCCTTTGATGGGTCATTTTGCTCAGTTTGAGTAGGCTTGGCCTATAAGGAAAGTCTTGAATTTTGCGAGTGGGGCAGAAGAAAAAAATAGTAGGCCCAAGACCACATGGAGGGAGATTTTGAGGAGGCAGCAATATAGGCTTGGGTATTGCGATGCTTGGAAAGAACAAAGCAGGGTGGTAGAGTTAGCTAGAGGCAGTGACCTTTAAAAGTAAAATCTTTAAAAGTAGCTATTTAGATAGTTTGTTTCAGTGCTATTTTGTTGCTTTACCTTGCTTTGGGATTTCTGTTAGTAATGAACATTTATATCTTAATTCTTATGTATCACCATTTTGTTAAAGTAGTTTGTTTGTAGATGGACGGCCCCTTGTAAACCAGCAATGCTAAACGGGTCACTGTCCTAAAATAATTGAAATCATTATTATTATTGTTATTATCTTGTGAGGGGGTGCAAAACAGAATTCTGTCATTTTTGATGATTTTTATGATGTTGATTATATATCATTATTATAATCATTATTTATTATTTTTATCATTATTTTCTTTTGCTTCTTAAAAATACCTGTAATTATTCCAGCCAAGTACAAATCAACGATCATTAGAGATATTTGTGTTTGTATGTTTAATTTATATGTATCAAAATGAAGTAAGAAAAAGCTGTTATGGTGGTAGTGATGATGGTGGTGATCTTATGCTTTGGAAATTGCTCTGCTAATTTCATCATTTGATTCAATGTATGAAAATATTAAGATGGGAAGAATGAGCCATTTAATTGAGATATAAAGACGACACCAGAGTTGGATTTAGACCTCTGTTCGTTGACCTCAGCCTGGTCGCTTTGACCACGAAAAACTTGCCATTAAACTTAGCTGATAGAAGGAAATATGAACATTCAAGGATCATCAGCTCACCAGCTTAGCTGATCTTTTCAGTCGCACAAACTTCTGTTTATTGTTTTCTAATACATAATTTAAACCATTGGTTCTTAGCAACATTGCTAACAGTTTCCCATGAAGCCTTACTTTTTTGAGTGGCAGATATGATGTTGATTATAGTCAGGATTGCTCTGTGGTAAGATTCTTGCGCATTGATCCTATGGTCAGTGATTCAAATTCACCCTCAGCTAAAATTTCACTTAGACTGAGGAGCGTCAACAGCTCTCTGTAAATCCAGGCATAGGAATCACAAGGCATGGTCAGATTGAGAGGAAAGACCTGGACTTTGCTTAACAAGCAAAAGGCTCCTCTGTGTCCAATTATCTGCCTTTGATGTCAGATATAAAAAATACCATGTATTCTTAAATACAAGCCGCCCTCGAATAGAAGCCCTATTTTTCCCTACTGAAAATGATAGAAGCTGTAGCTTCTATTCAAGAAAATATGGTATATAAAATCACATATAAAAATTTATGATTTGCATCATTTTTCATAATGTTGGCTTTCTTGAAGTGGTTGATTTTTTAACTGCTAATTTTCTCTTTGCAAGGATGCTATGTTGTGACCATGAAAATGTGAAGCCAGATGTCGTTATTCTTGGGAAGGCCCTGTCAGGTGGAGTCTTTCCTGTGAGTATCACCTGTCTTTGCTTCTCTATCTCATTATTTTCTCCACTGCTGCATTGCTTTCTGCTCTCCAAACCAGTTCCATGCTGCAAACAGTCATGTGGCAGGTTGGGGTGATTGCTTGCTTGATCAGTTGATTAACTTCCTGCTGCTTCATGATTGCTGATTTTTTGATTGATTGATGCAGCAGCTGATTCACCAATTGATCAACTGATTGACTGATTGGTTAGCTTATTCAAAAGTAACCTCTTTCTTGATAGTATGCAGTTAATGAACATGCTAATTGATTGATTTGGAACCAGTTGATTAGTTTGATAAGTACCTATTGTGGATTGACTGACCGGGTGAATGATGAACCTGTTAGCTTAAAAATATGATTTTGATATTAAAAATATTGATCATCTTTGCTTTTTAACAAATTAGGTTGTCTTGCAAATCCCTTCGAATTCTCTCAAATTATTGCCCATTTCGAACCCAGGTCTCTGCTATCTTGGCTGACGACGAAGTGATGCTAACAATCAAACCAGGAGAGGTAATTATAGCCAAAAAAGTAGTTCATACTTTGAAAAACCAAAAAAGTAGTTCATGCTTTGAAAAACCAAAACAGTAGTTCATACTTTGAAAAGCTAAGCCTGCTAAAATCACTTGAATGTGCTGATGCAACTCTCAAATGATTTTCAGACGCAATAATGATTATCAATTCGTGCCATATATTAAGAGATGTTACCTTCCCATTAAGCAATGACTCAACAAATTTTACTGACTGACTCGATCGGGTCTTATGGAGGGAAAGAGTCAATATGGTCCAGGAAACCCGCCCGATAAGATGATGATGACCCGACGTAATAAAGCTTACTTATCATTACTGGCATTGAACGTAACTGATAATCTTATTCGTACTATTGCGAATGAATGAGAAATTCAACCGCACAGCATACCAACTTTCCTAGAATGTCACCAAAAACATGGCTACAATCTTCTATCTCCAGCAAAGTCAATTTAATGATTAGATGTCCAGGTTCTTTTAATGCGGGTAGTTTTTTGCTGCAACAAGATTAGGTCTGGAACAGGGATTTTGCCAGGATTTTCCTGACAGGGGGGGGGCTCAATTTTGCAAGAGGTGGGCTAGATTATTGATTCACAGAAGCTTGCGTTTGGTAACGATTATTGGTCAGACTTCTTTCCCCGACGGGGGCTCTAACCCCCCCTGCCCCCTGGTCTGGAACTCGCAACCTCTACGGCGTGATTTCTCACACTTGAGTCACAGCACTGCTATTCCACTATCAAGGAATTAGAATGTCAAATTGCAAAATTATTTGTGTTTATGGAGCAGCGACTTCATTCGCCACTGTTTCTTTTCAGCATGGCTCAACATTTGGAGGAAACCCTATTGCTTGTAGAGTCGCAATGGCTTCCCTTGATGTAAGTTGATGTTTTGCGGTCTTGAGTCGGTTTTAGTGGTAACACAAGTCTCTCTTTATCATCTGTTCTCATCTTCATGCATAAAGGTTAATGACAGTTGAATGTTCTACGGGCTGAAAACTGATCACGTTTTGAGTCACTTAGATCAGGGATCGGCGACATGCGGTCCTCCAGGCCTTTCTGGTTGGCTCGCGTACTCTCGCAGTTGATTGACGCTTGACTTGATTAGTTTTACTGGACATAACAAAGCGAGCCATTTGTTTGTCAGTGAAAAAAGTACATGGCTAGCCAGACAATAAAAACACAATTCAACTGTCTCTTCACTCAGGGCCCTGTTCAGTAAATACATGTAGAAAATGTGGCTTTTGAAGCCGCGCAGACAGAAAGCAAAGTTAGTTAGCTAGCTAGCTGTCAGTGTGCTGCCAAAAAGCGCAAACCGAAGAGCATCGTGCATTTAAGAACAGCTAGACGAACGATTACTTTTTATGCAACAGAAGCATGGTGGTAAATGGGTCTGCTTGTATCTGATTTGTAATGAAGCGATTTCTGTACCAAAGGAGTTTAACCTTAGACGGTATTATGAACTAAACACGCGTTAACAGACAAAGAGGTAACTGGAAAGACCCCTGAGTATGAACTTAGTGCACTACAAAATGAACTGTCAAAGAAGAAAACTTTGTCCACAAGTTGGTTTGCGGAAGATGAGGCTAGAACTCAGGCAAGTTTTACGGTGATCCAAATTACCGGAAAGCATATGAAGCCATTCTCAAATGGTGAAGTTGTCAAAGACTCTGCTGGCAGTAGTTGACAATATATGCCCAGACAAGAGAAAGTATTTTGCAGACGTCTCGCTGTCTTCAAAACAGTTTCTCGGCGCATCGAGGTAATTTCTCAGGGTGTCAAACAGTCCTTTAAAGATGCGTGTAAAAAGTTTGAAGATTATTCAATCTGCTTGTATGAAAGCACCGATGTTTGAGACACAGCCCGACTGGTTATATTCGTTCAAGGAGGTACCCAGCAATTTGAAATTATTGAAGTTTTTTGTGTTTGTATCCATTGAAAAGCGCAACCACTGGAGATCTTCAAAGCTTTTTTTTTTTTTTTTTTTTTTTTTAGTGGGTTATGTTGAGGAAAGGCCATGGTGACCTATACAAAGCCCCAAAAAAGGAAGAAAGAAGAAAGCGAGAAGCTATGGAAGCTATCTTGGAAGACATGAACCTGCAGCTTGATAGCAGACTAGGAAATGCTACGTTTGATGGCACCGCGTCTATGGTTGGCAAAAAAGGCGTGGTCACAAAAGAAGTTGCTGATGAAATTGGCACTAAGTAGGTTAAATTGCAATGCATTATACACCAGTAAGCGCTGTGCGCGAAGTCGGCATCACTGAATGATGTTATTTCTGTGGTGATTAAGTGTGAACTTTATACAGTCTAGAGGTCTGAACTATATACAGTTCGGGAGATGTTAAAGGAGATCGAATCTGAGTACCGTGATCTGCTGTACTTCTGCGGAGTACGCTGGCTCAGCAGACGAGCCATGCTCCAGCGTGTGTATCAACTTGGGGCCGAGGTATCAGATTTCATTGCCGAAAAAGTGAGAACCAGAATTCAGAGATCCCGAATTTTCGGATAAATTGGCATACCTTGTTGACATCACTGGTCGTCTGAGGAAGCTGAACAAGCAGCTGCAAGGACAGAACCAGTTGGTGCATGCTCTGTATGAAAACATTGTGGCTTTTGAATGTATGATGCGTTTCTGGGAACGTCAAATCCGTCAAGGAAATTATGCTCGTTTTCCAAAGTTGCAAGAGCGGAATCCAACTATTCATGGCAAGTATGCTGATCATATATCCGACTTTATTGAGAATTCCAAGGACAGATTTGGAGATGGTGGTGGTCCTCTTCAACATTTTCCCTCACCCTTTGAGTTTCAAATCGAAAGCGTACCAGAAGACCTTCAGATGGAACTGATTGAAATTCAAGATTCTGGAGAGCTTCGTGCCAAATTTAGAAAAGTTGGGGATACGGAGGATGCAACTGTCGTCGACTTTTATAGACGATGTGTCAAAGCACCTGGTATCCTGACAAACGCTAAGAATGTTGCTTGCACATTTGGAAGCACGTATCTGTGCAAATCAGTTGTCACGAATGAAATACACAAAAAATCGCATGAGATGTCATCTTTCTGATTAGCATTTGAAGTCATAACTCAGGCTTTCAACGTGCAAGTATAGACCAAATGTCGAAACACCCTCAAAAGAAGTGCGACATCAAAGTTTCTATTAGCTACAGTGCTACACTAGTCTACAGTGTATGACTGTATGTATGATAAAGTTTACTGCACGTACGTGATTGGTAAGGTAAATACTAGCAAGGCTAGGCCTACTTACGAATTGCTATGGTGAAAGACAAATAAAATTGTTGCAATGGACTTTTTTTATAATATCTGTGCTTTTAGCTTGCTCGATTATTTCATGCGGCCCACGGACGTCAATTGGAATTCAAATTTGGCCCACCTGTTCCAAAAGCTTGCCGACCCCTGACTAAGATATCGCCTTGTCAGCATCTTTTGGTATTTTTGCTCATTGAAAAGATAAGGCTAACTGGTAGGTGTCTATCCTTCCCTAACCCTCTAAGTGACCACTCGCAGCTGCTATAGAGGCGCATGACTTCACCCTGGCAGCACTGATCGTCAAGTTTTCTTTTGTCAATATTTCTCTATGCGGTCGCTTCTTTGCGGTCGCGTCTTATGATTCCTAACCTTTCGAGGTGCAGGAAATCATGCCTCCTAATGTGGCCTTGAGCCACTGACTCCAATATACTTGTATTTAAATTTGTAATTAGCTTAATATTTACTTAGCACAGGACCTGAAGATAACAGCATGCTTGACATGCTGACAGGTTATTCCTGTATACAAATTCGTATATTATTATTAATTTTTAGATTTTAGGTATCTCTCCTTTGAGCTATGTGGATGAATGGCGCGAAACAAATACCATTTACCGTCATCTCAGGCACTTCGATTTTTCCTTTGTTTTGTAGAATGCTTTTTTCTCTTCTTCAGGTTGTGAAAGATGAGAAACTTGCAGAAAACGCGGAACGGTTAGGTCAAATACTCCGCAGTGAGCTGCGTAAATTGCCGAAGGATATCATAACAGATGTAAGAGGAAAAGGTCTTTTGAATGCCATCGTGATCAAAGACACCCCAGGTCAGTATTTCCATTCTTCATTTCATCAAACGTTTTGCTCTTTTTTCTACTCTCTAAGATATCTCTCCTCTCTCTCTCTCATAATCTCTCTGTCTCATAATCTCTCTCTCTTAGAATCTCTCTCTCTCTCTAGATCTTAGAGGGGGATAGATCGTATAGATAGAGAAGGGGAGAGGGAAAGAGATGCTAGAGAGGGGTGAGGGGAAAAACTCTCTCTCTCTCTCTCTCTCTCAGAGTCTCTCTCTCTCAGAGTCTCTCTCTCTCAGAGTCTCTCTCTCTCTCTCTCTCGGGGTCTCTCTCTCGGGGTCTCTCTCTCGGGGTCTCTTTCTCTAGCATCTCTCTCTCTTTCTCTAGCATCTCTCTCTCTCTCTCTAGCATCTCCCTCTCCCCTCCCTCTAGCATCTCCCTCTCCCCTCCCTCTAGCATCTCCCTCTCCCCTCCCTCTAGCATCTCTCTCTCTCTCTCTCTAGCATCTCTCTCTCTCTCTCTCTCTAGCATCTCTCTCTCTCTCTCTCTCTAGCATCTCTCTCTCTCTCTCTCTAGCATCTCTCTCTCTCTCTCTCTCTAGCATCTCTCTCTCTCTCTCTCTCTAGCATCTCTCTCTCTCTCTCTCTAGCATCTCCCTCTCCCCTCCCTCTAGCATCTCCCTCTCCCCTCCCTCTAGCATCTCTCTCTCTCTCTCTCTCTCTCTCTCTCTCTCTCTCTCTCTCTCTCTCTCTCTCTCTCTCTCTAGAATTTACATCATATGCTTTTTAGAAGTTGACATATTGCAAAACATTCCCTTAACGAATGCAGTGCGAAGGCTTATTTATACCTTTCCGGATTGAAAAGCACCGGGTTTGCGTGACCACTGTCTGCGCTTCTTCGAATCAATTCACCCTTTGTCATTTGATATGCAACTGTCACTTCTCCCATTTGCCATGATGGTGGGACATCCTAGCCTCCTCTTGCTCAAAAATCCTTTGTTTCATCCCGCTTCCTCCCAACTTGCCCCTCACTATTATTCTAAATACGACTCTTTTGTCCGAAGAATATGACGCATGGCAGATATGTCTTCGTCTACGTGACAATGGCTTGCTGGCAAAGCCCACTCATGGAGACAAGATCAGGTTTGCGCCACCGCTTGTAATCACGGAGGAGCAGCTGAGAGAATGCATTGACATCATATCGAGCACTGTGATGTCTTTTAACTAGAATGCCCAGTTTGCTTAACATATTCAATCTATTCAAGCTTCACAATTAGAACTTTACACAATGAATCTGCCGTTAGATTTTCAGGTTAATATGTAACCCGGGATTAGTTTCCCGTTTTCTCTCAATCCAGTTGACGGTCGTAGGCATCTGTATTGTCATTGTGTATTACCACTGGCCAGGTTGACTACAAACAGCCATTTGTCGCATCTAATTGTCAAGATATCTTACCGAATAACACGCAAAAATAGCAAAATAATTATTCTAGCATTAAATTTGAGAAGTGCCCCATTTCGTTTAGATCTCTGTAAGAATCATCAGTATCACTGCCATCACCGTAATCATGATAAGCCATTTTGATCCATCACACGCTACTAATTCAAGCCCTGTGATCGCAATCGCAAAGAACGTCTGCCGAATCTTTATTGATCTATACAAGGATTAAGTGTATAGCGTAAATTCATATACGCTTGTCTGTCATTTAGCCCTCGTCTCAATGCTCACAGTGACGAATGGATTGGAGTGTCAACGTAATTCTATTCTTTGGTAATGAAATACAGGAAAGAGTGTATTTGTGGAGGCCACGACTCACTTGACACCTCCAAAAGGTAATTCTGTAATCCATAATGTCTGAAGGAGTGATCCTTTTTACCACTGCTCTATAGTCAACAATAATGTCCCTGCATTATTTATTCACCGCAACGAAGTGGATATTTATACTAGTAGACTGGTAACTTCTGAATGTCTAAATGAATATCCCGGCTTTATAGCTCTGTATCTTTCTTTGCAATTCTATAATCTGGTAACAGAGGCGAAAAGGGGTGACAGAGACGAGGAGCTGGCAGTTTATTTTAGCAGTTTTTGTGAGTTCGAATCCTGCACTTGTCGCATAAAAAAAGCATAAGTGGGGAAGGCAACGGGAAACCCCCTCATAAATTCCACTTCCCTGGTAAAAAAACTCAGAGGCCTGACTCTGGTTTCTGCTACGCTCGACATCGAGTATGCGACGCAGTAAAAGGTCATCATTAGTTTACCGCATCATTCAATCAATGTTCTCGTGGGAAACATCACGAAGCAAGATCTATGCCTCGTTAGGTATACCAAGATGGAAACTTTGTGCAATGGATGTCAACGCCACCCTTTACTTTCACCCAAAATTTCTGGTTTCAAGATCCCGTCGATAAACTCACACGTGCCTGCCTCGCCTTCGAAAGTACCACCTCGCTTGATCTTGAATGAGCCTCGATTTTCAAGATTGATGCATCACGGCTTCAGTTCTCGTTGTTAATCGCACAGCTTGGCTCTGCAAAGGAGAAGGCTTCGAAGGCGCAAATTTTTCGAAAGATATGAAGTGTCAGCTGGTCTCGGAAAGCGATGAACGAATTTCTGTTTCCATAGAGTCTCCTTTCAGCACAAATGGTGATCGACAACTGGAGTTAGTTCTTTTCGTTAATTATTGAATGATGTCGCTCAATTTCGAGAACTTCAGCGCAGGTGGTAGGTTGGAATCCAGCACGGATCTCACCCGACGAGGCAGGCAACGAGAGCCACCCCACTGTATTCTCCTTTCGTAGAAAAAAGATTGGGGAGCTCTTATACCATGCAGCCAAAGAGCCGAACTTAATTTCGCAATGAAACTTGTGAGAAGTGCGGTCAGAAATCCAGCGGAATCGCTGAAATCATTGGAAAATGATCATGCCAATCAAAAAGCAATTATGTCTCAATTTGTTCCAAATAAACGGCAGGTGAAAGCATTATGATGGAAAATCTAAAAAACTATTCAACAACGAGAAGCTTTCTCGGGGTACCTGACAACTGGCCAGCTACTCTCTCCTCCTTAGGAGTGTCTGTGAGCATCAAAAAAGGAGAAGTTACATACAGAACTGGGGGGGGGGGGTTCTAATAGAGAAATTCCTTATAAGGCAACGTATCCATCATTCAAAGACCTATCTAGGAGAGTATCTCGACTAGAATTCATCTTTTCTTTCCGAAAAATCCCAAACTTTTGGCTTCAGTTTGCTTCGAGAAAAAACCAATCATTAGATCTTAGTTTGCAATGATGGGCTGGTATCGGAACAGAGGTAACTGGAGACTTTCTTACCACAAGTTGGCACGTTAAAGATTGATTTGAGAAAATAGCTCTATTCGTGTTTATTCTTAAAATCAATTTTGCAGACTTGACATTCACACAAAAACGTTTTGATAGCCACAACCTAAAACAGAAAGAAAATTTCATAATTAGTGACAGACTAGAATGCTTGCATGATTCCCGGGGGGAAGGACTAGGATATTCTGTAGAGGACTAGACGGGGTTAGCGGCGAGAAGGATATCCAACCATAAAACCAAAGCCAAGTCGTTGTGACTGTAGTGATTACGCAACATTCTAATTCTTAGAGACTAGTTACCAGGACTCGAGGGGTATAGGGACGGAGTCGGCCTGGTAACGGGACACAATTTGAGATTACAAAAGTGTCACGTTCTGTTGAGACTCAGTTGTTTTTATTTGTCTTTCCTAGTCCACAAGCGTCAATACGGAATATCATATTGACGACGAGGATGGGATGATAACGATCCGGCTACATATTATAGTGACGGTGTGGCTTGGATGGATGGTTGAAAGTCCGCAACAGTGACACCACTTTGCAGGAGAAGCTTGTTGACGTAGCAGGAACTCTGTGCTCGGTCGATAATAATAATTATAACTTCAATTATTGTAGGACGGTAACCCATTCAGCAGTGCTGGTTTACAAGGGGTTGTCCATCTACAAATAAAACGATTTGACAAAATGGCGATATGTAAGAGTTAAGATACAATAATAGAAATTCATTAATAATAGAAATCCCAAAGCAGTAATGGGCTAGCAGAAACTCTGTGCTCGGTCGATGCTTTTATGTCAATACTTTTTTGGCTGCGAACTTATTGGCTATTTTCAATTTACATGTCAGACCGTCGAAGGGTGCGAATGTGCTGAGCCATCTCCCTTACCCTTTCGCAATACCCCGCCAGCTTACCGGTGCGGTTGAGTGCTCCAAGTTCGCAGTAGGTATAAGCTTGCACGGGGTACTCCTCATTTCACAATGGGGTACCCCTTTCTGCCACCATACCTCCACATTCATGCGGCGTTGTAACCGGCACTGTAAAAGCAGTTCATGTACAACCCAAGTGGTTGCGTCCCCTAACACTTGGCAAGGAGGAGAGATAGAAAAAAGGTTCAAGCAAGAGATTGCAGCCAAGCAAGTGAATGAGAACGGGTAATAATTGTTAGAGAAAAGTTGTAAATAAACAAAAATATATTCCTACGTAATTCATGGTGGATGATATTGCTTCACAGCGATGCTTCGGCATTGCAGACGGCATCGTGTATTGCTTGTGCCACATAATCACCGTTGCTTGCATTGATGCTGCACATGTTGATGCGCCCGCTCTTCAGCAGGTAGATTTTGTACTTTCTTGTCAAGAAGTCGACTTGCTTCGCTGCTCAAACAAAGAGAACAAGTCATGAAGATCATGAAGAAATACTCGACAGATCTCTGGAAAACGACAAAAGCGAAAATCGAAGATCATGTGAAAACTACCAATGGAATTCTTAATGGAGCTTCTGATCGTACATCTGATGTAAAAAATTCTTCCATAGATAGGGTTGTTTCTCTGGTTACCCTGAGCTATGATATTTTGGATAGCAATGCAAACCCGTTGACTACGTGACAATTTTATCTTTTCAAATGGCAAGCAGGAAGGGAACAGTATTCGTGGAGGGGAATGATCTTTTACGCCTTCTACATCGCATCTGAAAGACTTTTTCAGGATATGATGCTAAGCTTTTTCCTTATCTATCAGTATCCTACTCCTTCCTCTCGATGTGACCACAACTTCTGCTTCATACGCCTGGAAATACAGAGAGCTGGTGACTCTCTTCGCCCAAGGAGAAATTATTGTAAATTCACTGAAAATTTGCTTAGGGGCCAGTAGTTGTTATGAAGTAAAGTTACACGCATTATGAAACTAATTTCAATATAGATGCTAACCATTGCTTTATTGGATACATTTAACTATCAGTCAATACATAAGATAAGCCAATTAAAAACCAAGAAGCTCCCCCCCCCGAAACCGTGTACAAGCTAATGCATAATCAATAAGCTTTAACTGAGATAAAGGGGGCTTACGATTGAGTCCTGTGAAGGTGAACATTCCATTTTGCTTGAGGATATGCTGCCAATCTCCTGGCGTTCCAAGGGCCTTCAACTTTTCATACAAAAATTTACGACTGTTTTGGATACGATCAGCCATCCCCTTCAACTGATCACGCCTGCGAAGATTCAACACTAAGGAGTTTGATCTCGAATTGAATTGCAAATGATTAACCTATGCTCCCCCCCCCCCCCCCCCCCCCCCAGCTCCGAGTCGTCAACTCTAATCCGGGTATCACCAGTAAAGGCATTCTACTGTAAATTATTCTTGCAGCATCACGTGTGATTCTTAAGACAGGTAATCCGGAGGTCTTTGTCGTGTGAAATCTAAGTTAATGCATGCGATGCAAAGATGACAATCTTACTGACAATTTGAAACTGGTGAGTATATATTTCAGCCAAAAGCAAACGTCCAGCTTAGTTGAGGTTTTCTACTGTAACCATCCCTTCTTGTATCATTTCGACTTATTCTGGTAAATATTTGGCTTTAAAATAAAACGTCTCTATTGGTGGAATGCTCCCTTTGTAAACGGCAGGTCGGGGTTCAATACCCGGTCGAGTCATACCAAAGACTTTAAAAAATGGTACATGTTATTTCCTTGCTTAGTATTCAGCACTTTGGGAAAGATGATGGGAGTGGACCACAGTGTTACCAGATGGCCAGCCCCCTGCTGTAGCATTCACTGTGCTTGCAAATCTGTGCGGCCCGAACACTATGCTGTCAAGCTGCTGTTATAATAATACGAATAATAATAATTACTATTATCAATTAAAGCCAATCGACCAGAAATTATTGTGAAAGACTGCAATAAAAAGACATGCTTCTTGATTGATATGACTGTGCCTTCTGATAGAAACCCTTCACTAAAGGAGTATGAAAAAATTAGTACATACAAAGACCTAGAAGTCGGAATACAGAAGATGTGGCATTTGAAAATAATAGTAATACCAGCTGTAGTTGGGGCATTAGGTATGATAAAGAAGAAAATTGAAGACCATCTCAAGCGAATTGCAGGGAACCCTTGTCTGCAAGAATTGCGAAAGGTAGCACTGAATGGGACGGCTCATTTACTGCAAAGTGTTCTATCCATGTGACCGAATATACTGTTAACACTATCGAAGTGCCACAGCCATAAAATGCACGAAACTTCACCCTTGGTTATTGGGTATGCTCGGCAACGACTTGCATTTAATAGAAAATTTGCAACACACACATAATAATAATTACATGCTTATACAGGATAAACCTTTTCAATATCAATGATACTGCTATCAATAAGGGTCCTGCGTCAAAGAAAAGTAAAAGGAAGGCGTAAGTCCTAGCACAGTAATAGGAGATGCCAAACTTTGCACATTTAGAAATGCTTTTGAAAGGCAAAAGCATGAATTACCATTCAACGTGCGAGACTTCGCGAGGGCTCACTTGAACAGACGATAAGCGAAATTAAGATCATTTGCAAATGAACTCAAAGGAAGCGATAAAAAATCACTAAATTAATTAATTTAAATTATCTAGTGAAGGCGAAGCTATGGTGAAACTAGCAGAGATTAATGAATATTTCAATGGTGATTATTGGTGATTAGGAGATACTATGTGTTGATCAAAGCCTGATAGTGGGTGATAAGGGATACTTAATGGTCGATCATGACGTCGTGCATTTGACTGGGGTTACCCTCAATCTGAATGCATAATAACGTAAGCGATGGATGCAATGGAATGATGAATGACATCAAATTTTGTCATTTCGTACCTAGTATTTGAAAGTATATTTGAAATGCTACAAAGTCATACTCATCGGGCAGGTTTATGAGGTTGGCCCTCGATTTGATAATGTGACTTGAATAAAAGATGGCTTCCAACAGTAAAAGTTACCAAGCAACCTGACCTCTTCCTTCAGACTCCAAAATGTGGGTCCTGAAATTTAGCCTTAGATCTGGGCCCTGAAATTTAGCCTCTGATATCTGGCCCATCTTTAGGCCTCTGATGTATGACCTCTAAAAACTGGCCTCTACCCTCTGCCATCCCACACACCCTTCTTTGTCAAGCAACATACCAATTTGAGTTGAACTTACCATTCGGCAGTCAATGCTGGGTTGTTCAAAATCGTTGCCACGATGCGTGCGCCATGATTGGGTGGATTAGAATACATTGGTCGTATGATCGCAGCCAGTTGCGATTTGACGGCCTGGGCAGATCTGCTGTCTTTGCAAACACAAAACAGATTACCAACACGCTCATCTAGGAGAAACAAGGGCAGTAGAGTCACCAGGTAATTAGAGCTTGATAAATACTTCTAAAGAGGTATCAAACCGATCAGTAGCGGTCGGTAAACACTAGAAATGTAAAATTTGAGCGTTAATGTTGAGCACTGTGACAGCTTTGAATTTTTGCATCAAAATAACTATTTTTCACATTTCTTAAATAAATCTAATGGCGAGGGGTGGCAGCGGACCAGCGGTTGGCAGAAAAGGGGCGAGAAAATGTTCAATATAAAAGATACGTGACTTTGCCCTTTGCACTCGTATTTTTAGTGCAAAACATATTTGAAAAAAATTTTGAGGCTCTGAATTCAATTAATTAAATTATTTTTCCCAACGACAATAGATATCAGTCAGGTGTGAGCACGCATTTATTGAAACATGTAAAACGAAGCAAGATGAGGACTAAAAATTCACTTGACATTGGACTTAGAAACCTATGGAAACTACAAACACCCGATCTCTGCATACGTCTGCTGTTCGTAACATTGTTCGAGATTGTTAGAATTCGCCTCTGCCATTGAACGCCCTACTGGATGCATTGTTTTTTTCGTTTCACTTGTCAACGCCATTGAACCAAGGTAGCCCCATAAGCCCATTTGACTGACTCGTGAGGACGTTCCAAAAAATCCCAACAGATCAGAATCATGGTAGTGATTATATCCTTACAATCAGAAATAAGAAATGATTGAAATCTTTATCGTTCTGTTAAATGAAGTTAAATTGGGAGCTCGCTTTGCCTCAAGGCCAACTTCGTCCCAGACTTTAAGAAGGTTGAGTTTTGAATTACAGTTGGTTTCAATTTCATCAAATTTATTGCATGCCTGTTAAGCAGGGATGGATAGCGATTTACTGAATCGAAATCCCTTCACGTCACTTACTGTATAAGCCAAAAATCTTGGCAAAAGATTGGGCACAGAAGAACTCCATTCCTCGCCTTGCAAAGTATCTTATTCCGAATGCGTCAACATCAGGGTCTCCAGACGCAAATCCTTGATACGCCATATCAAAGATAGTGAAATGTTTCTTCTCCTAAAATACGAAATCGGGGTTTACTGTAAGAAACAACCACTCCCAGGCAGCTTTTAGTATTAACATAGGATATGATGGGTATCCGTAAGATTTTTTGGATTGAATGGGACCTACGTATTCCCTGTGTATTATAAAAGGCGATAGAATAGATTGGTGATAATAGGGTGATTGAGTCACAACAGGTCCAAGCCAAAACGTCACGGAGATGTGGATGGAACAGTCGACATTGGCTACACAAGTTTGTTGGGGAAGCCTGTTGAAGAAGTAGTAGTTTTTGCTGTTGTTGCTGTTTTTGTAGTAGTAGTAATTTTTACAATAAATGCATGGTACAATTAAGTGTACGTTAACACTGTGGGGAAACAACAAGTTTCCAAACACAGTACTACAACTTAAATTGAAATTTAACACATTAAAGTCCACAAAATGACTTGAATATTTCTAGAGTTCCCATAATTGCAGCTTTTTGAGATAGCTGTAATGTGTGCGTAGAATTTTCTTTAAAGAGCGTCTTAAAGTTCTTGATCGTAGAATCCAAGACCATTCCGGTAGCTCTTATTACAAAATCGATCATTTTAATAGTCTTCATTCCATTCAGTTTAACCAGCTCAGAACCAAGCTAGCTGCATTTTTTAGCAGCAGCAGTAGTAGTAGTAGTAGTAGTAGTAGTAGTAGTAGTAGAAGTAGTAGAAGAGGAAGTAGTAGTAGTAGAAGTAGTAGAAGAAGAAGTAGTAGTAGTAGAAGTAGTAGTAGTAGTAGTAGTAGAAGTAGTAGAAGAAGTAGTAGTGGTAGCAGTATTAGTATTAGTTTCCATAATAAAAAAAGAAAAGCAAGACTATGACACTGATGTAACGGTGTCGGTGACGGTGTCCCCTAGGAATCGAGATGACGCTGCGCTATATTCGAGATCCCTAGAGAGTAAGGCTAGTGACCTCACCTCAATGACGTCCGCGATCTTCTCCCATTGGTCCTTGTTGGGATCAACGCCAGTTGGATTATGAGCACAAGCATGGAGCAGAACAACGCTGGCGTCCGGTGCACCCTAAACAGAGACAACATGCTGAACAAAACTTGTAGTGTAACGTGTAGTCGCACAAATGACAAAAGTTTATAGGCTATGGTGATATCAGAAAGATCACAAAATACAGAAGCTATTCATCATGGGCGTAGGATAGTTGGGGACTGGGATCAAAAATTTCTTCTTAAAGCTTGTTAAAATTGCTTTAATCGCATTAAAACCAAATTCACGAAGACAGTTTATCGTTAAGTGATTGAATACTTTGCCATATTGATCTGATTATGTTAAACCCACGGGGATGGTAAGTTCTACGTAACACTTCCTATTCGTATTCAGCAGAGTCAATCTAGCAGAAGTAAATCAATGCTAAAATCTAATGAGGTTGATTCACCCTATTCTCCAACTGAAGGCTAGATCCCCTAGGTATAATTATATGCTATTCATCGATATATATCAACAGCTAAAATGATACTAATAATAATAATAATAATACTATACTGTTCTTACACAATCAGAAGATTAGCACTATATTTGTGCTACAGTCATAAAATGCATGAAACATCACCTTCCCTTACCCTAGGTTATAGGATGTAACTCGGCAAGGGATTACACTTAATGGAAACCTAGCAAGATAGACATGTAGCAATAATAATAATAATAATGATACAATAATGTTGACAATATCAATAATAATGATGATTAAAGCAAGCAAACATCCATCTCAAAGTAAACAGAAGGAAAATGATAGACCTCTGGTCTGCCAATCAGCCAATGAAGATGCTCTCTCTTGCTATTATTTTGAAAAAGATGCACGGCTTCACAAATTCAAATTTAATAGAAATTGACACTTTATTGCAATCACAGGTAGTAATCTGTAATTAGTGGCTGACGGAAAACGGGATAGGAAAACCAACCCTCAAATCGTTGATCATTCCCGCCATGTCTAAGCCATTTGTCTTTGCATCAAAGTATGAGTACTCCTTGACGTCTTCATAGCCAGAGTGCTTGCATACCTTAAGGTGGTTGCCTGTGTGAAGATGAAGGCAAAAATAAAAAATCTATGCATTTGAGTTTTCAATTCTGGATTAAATAACGAAAAGTAATGGCCCATATAACAAGTATCTTTGTTGTAAATGAATTTTCAAAGAACTGAGAAAAATGTTACAGCAAATTATGAATACTCATGTCAACAAAAGAAACAGTGACTAATCACAAATTTACAAACAATGATAAAAATAACAAATTTCTTAACACGATAAAAACTTCAACAATTACAAAATTGTGGTTATCAATGTTTGTCCTGTAAAAAGAAAGGTGCTTTACAAGAAAACACAAATATATTACAATTGCATGTCTACCCAACAGTTTTCAATTATTAACATGTTAAAATCTTATACAAATATAATGTTAAAAATCTCCCTAAAAGCAAATAAATTATCAGACATCCTTGCAGCAACTGGTAGTT
Organism: Pseudorhiza aurosa; assembly: GCA_964026355.1. Classification (NCBI taxonomy): domain Eukaryota; kingdom Metazoa; phylum Cnidaria; class Scyphozoa; order Rhizostomeae; family Lychnorhizidae; genus Pseudorhiza; species Pseudorhiza aurosa. Next base: position 1,268,775 of record OZ032125.1, on the reverse strand, counting down.
CATAAAAATCCTAGCACCCATGTAGCGGCACAGAAGCCATTCTTAGCGTACTCAGTTCTTACCCGTGGAAGGCATACACTACATTTATTGTTCCTTGTGTTCTTACAGTGATATGTATATGATGATAATCTTTAAGATAGAGATTCAAATTTGTGTCACATTTTCATATGTCATATTGCACACGATCAATAGTGATACAGATCAAACTTCCCCATGGCAGTTGCTGATTAGTCAGCAAAACCATGACACAAGAGGTGCCAGGATAGCTAAGATGTAAAATTCTTGCCCGGTGATCTCATGATCGGTGGTTCAAATCCACCCTCAGTTAAACCCTCACTCAGCACAATGCAAGTGGCTAGCTTATCATAATTCCAGGCGTGAGGATCACGAGGTGTGGTCACATTGAGAGGAAGGACTTTGGCAATGCTCCATTGGCAGAAATGCTCCTAAATGTCCCAAAATCAAAGGTAAAGTAATCAAGAAAAACAAAAAAAGACTATACACAAGTCACAACGTTTTCAACATCAGTTCATCTGAAAAAGTATGAGGCTTTAATATATCTAAATGATGCCTCAAGGGATTTTCTGTCACAACTCACCCCATGTTGGCTTTGAGATGAGGACGGTTTTGGATGGGAAAAATCTTTGGGTAAACTCAAGGGCAAGACGGCAGCCACCGGTGCCTGACAAGCACTGGACTGCGCAGACCTAGGGAGAAATTATTAGTAGATTTATATTAGTAGGTCAGTGGACATTTGAAAATAAAAGTGTCTGTCATTAATAGTGAGGGCAGTAGTCTCTTCATGGATCTTTCCCTTGAATGTGCTTTGAGGGAAAATGGTTGCAGAATCGGTTACGAGCCGACGAAAAATGAGTTGAGATCACTTTCGGCGGTTGATATCCAGGGACACCAATGTGGAGGTTTCTGCATTGTGCAGGATAGTAGTAATATGGCATCATTGAAGCATTCCACTTGCAAGCTTTACTAACTGTAAGATAAATTCCACAAGATACTGGCCCAAGTCAGGTTCACCTGGGCAATGGAGAATCGATCAATAGGTCATTGGCTAAAATACCCACATTTTTATTTCAAATCCAAGAGCAATAAACTTGATTCTATTTCTCAGGCTTTTCCCTTTCTTCCTTTGTTGGGGCTTTGGTATAGGCCAGTAGGGCCTTTCCCAAAATAACAAACTCAAAGGAAAATGTAAGTAGGGACAGGACAGAAGTATTTTCTTGAGATATCTAAATTAGTGTGGTAACACTACCCAGAGCAAGGATGAAAAATTATTATGGTTTGCTGAAAACATAAAACTTTTTTCACTTTCATTTATTTTTCACATTTTGCTCCTTATGATATTTTCTTTGTAGTGCAGTTAAGTATTTTGTAAGTAGTGATATGGGTAACTTGTCCCTGTATGTATTTCATCTTGAATATTGAAAAAAATGGAAAAAAGGATAAAATTGTTGAATAGTGAGCTGCAACTCTCCACCAATGAACATGGAATTGACTATTGCTGGTGAGAGTTGGTGAGTTGGTGGGGTGCTCAATGAGACATGTGGCTAAGGGCTTGTGACAACTGACTAGAATTGAAAAGACATTGCTGAAAACATACTTTGTTCTGTATAATCTCAGTGCTATCACTTCCCAAGGCAAGTCTTGTTGATGCATCACAAAGATCTTTCAGTCCAGCAATTGGCAGGTATTCATGGTTCAGTGTTTTGTCCAGGGCCATAGCCTTCTCTACACTGGACACCACTGGTAAGGAGTATGGCTTTCCATTTTCATCTCGGTAAACTAATCAAAGGAAAAAGAAAACCTGTTATACATTTTGTCTTTTTACTTGTCAATGCAGGCTGGGTATCTGGGCTGATGTTGGTCCCCTGTATTACCCCTTGTGCCCTCAGCTACAACTGGGTATTCATTTACCAACCTTGGAAGGATGGTTAAACTGAGTTGGTTGTTGGCTTGCGATTATCGGTTCCAACAACGGCTTCTTAGCCCACATGAGTGGACCCCATTGAAACACTACATGTTAACCACTCAGTCACATCACCACTGAATTTAGACAATGCATATCCACCACTGATGCAAACTCAGTTACAACTGACAACCCTAGGAGACTGCTAGGGAACAAACACAATTCTAATTTCAAAAGTAAACTTTAGAGGTCTCCCTTCTATTAATCAATTGGTGTCTTTTTCATTGCAGAATACTTTACTTAAACATGCAAGAAATTCTTAGTCCTATCCACAACAGAAAAAATACACATTCAGCTGGCTTCCACTGCAAATGGGATAAAACCTCACTGGGCGTTTTACTGGCTGCCATGTGAATCAGGCAAAATATAAAGTTTTGAATGTCTCACCCATTTCCAAACACTGGTTAACAAAGATTTGCATCAAGACTGAAGACCGATTTCCATCAACGGAAGGGTTGAATTGCTAATTTCAGATGGTACAGCAGCGATAAAGAGTTGAGCAACAATTGCTTTATCTGTCTGAGATTAATTAATCCCCTCTATGCTCTACGTTGCCTGCTTGTAAAGGCAGTCAGGGGTGTAGTTGACCATATTTCTATTGTACTAATGCTTCTTGTCTAGTCCAAAAATTCTGCAGGCTTCTAGATGCCTTCCATCAGTCCATCCAGCAGTAAATGGGTACTTGGGGGGAGCAGGGGGCTAAGAGCAGCCAGGAAAGGTACTGGGCACCCTGCTTCACAAAGCTATGTTTAAATACAACATAAAACTCCATGCTTTCTGCACACCAGAAGAAATTAGCAAATCTGTTGCTTGCAAAAATGTGGAAAGTTTACAGTGCTGAATCAATGCAACAAAGTTTTACAAATCCCGGTATGAAATCCAATACATACAGATATCCAAAACAACTCTTTAGCATGCCTATCTTCAAGCCGTGAAATTCTGCATACATCACATTCAATTAAATCATATGTTGGGAACAGAGTCAACAGTAGTCCATCAAGCTAAATCACATTTCCAGATTCCCATGTCTCAATTCCATTGAAAGGGAAAATTTCTGTTTGTGCCTATTTTCCATCCTCTTTGTCACTCCTTTCATCAAAGTATTTGGACAGTTTGATCTAACGATTCAGACTTTTTGCAACTTTCACTGCTAAGGTGAAACTCCAAAAAATTTCACAAGCAATGAGGCTTGTGCGATAGGAAAACATTTTCAATTTGACATGATGCTAGATTAATATTCTGATCTTTTTGGCTTCAGTTCTAATTAAGTAGAGTCAACAGTGTTTTGGGATATTCACATATACCTACCGCCTGTATGTTATTTTTATATCCTCATGAAACAATTACAACACAGAATATAAAGGTGCCACAGGGAGCATGCAACTACGTAGCAACCCTATGGCATTTAACAATTAGCTTGAAGTCATTTTCAAATCTTTAAACAGGTTGTACATTTCAACATATCAAAGGCATGGGCCGTCCACAAAAAGATCAACATCATATAGAAATTTAATCTTGATCGAAAAATTAAACTCCAGTTCTTTCAAGCTTCTGTCGAGAGCATCCTCCTTCACGGATCAGAAAGTTGGACGGTTAAGACAAAAATTGCAAGACCACTCAATAGGATGTATACAAGACTGCTATGAGCCACTCTTAACATAAGCTGGCAAGAACATTGCACTAATCGAGAGCTTCGTGGAAGCACTCCAAATTAAATGAGACTATCAAACACAGATGCTTGTTATTTGCTGGACACTGCTGGAGAACTAATACACAATCTCATTTTCTGGGAACCAATGAGGGGAAGAAGAGGACAAGGAAGGCCTGCTAAGACATACATCCAACAATTAGAAGCAGACACAGAAATGCAGGTCAATGAGCTAAAGAGAAAAAAGAAAGGTTGGAGAGAGTGGAGGCGCTTCATCATATTTAGTTAGGCTAATCCCAACTAAGTAAGTACATTTCAACAAAAGATCCCGTTATCAACATGTGTCCGGTGAACTTGCCAAGGAACACCAAACCCCCAAGTTTTGCAATTAAATACACACAACCAGTAATCATTTCAATGAAACTTACTGGACCTTTAACACACCAATGCTCAAATATCCCTAAACACTTAGCTGTCATAAGATAGAAGTTGTTACATAGATGCAAAACAATCAGACAGCAAAATGCAAATAGGGACTATTTTTTAAGTTTCAGATAATAATTCAAAGAAGCTCAGCATAAAAAAAATTGGGGACTATAAATAAACAAATTTGACACGATATAACTGTGTTAAAGCCATCCCAAAACTATTTCCCTGATCTCAGTTAGAAATTAGTGTGGCACAATAGGACTCTTGTCTTCAATATTTTGTGATGCAATTGCAACTTGTTTAACAGCTGTAAATCTTACAAATAGAGACATTGAATATGAATGGCAAAATGGACACCAAACAACCATTGCGCTTTGGGACGTCCACAAGGTCTGTTTCCTTCCATGCTGTCTTTCGTTCCATGGAAGTCAGGTCAGGCCTTCTGCCTGCTACTAGTAACATTGTAGCCCAGTACTACCTGTCACATGGTCAGGCTATCAGCGCCTAAACCGATTCCCCCTTGATTACTTCGTTGATATTGGGAGGATGGTGGCTGGACACCATGCAGGACTAAAAACAAGACCTGGCAAAGGGTAGATGAGCTCCCCGTGAACAAATGGCCACCCCGAAGGGGAAAGCAATGGCAAACTACCCCATCACTCTGCCAAGACAATACCATGACTTCACTGCATGAACAAATACCACCCACTGATAACAATTCAATGGGAATGCCAACATCCTTTTTGTCTTTTGCAGCTATGATATGCACAATTTGCATTCTCAAAGCAATCTTGGCAGCATTTCAGCAAGTGTTGCAGCAATTTTATTTCTATGAAATTTTCATACAAACTTTGGCCAATATTGGAAATATTTACTTCCTAAAGTCACCATAAGATTATGCTTGAATTCTAGCATTAAAATTTTCCTCCTAACTTCGCCTTTTACAATCAAAGTCAAAGTTCCTTCCATCATCATTTTTAGTCAGTAGGATGGCACCCATCCCTGTCTAATTAGCTTTTGGACCACACAGCTGTGCAAGCACAGTGAATGCTACAGTTGTAGGCTAGCCATCTGGTTTCACTCCCATGCTATTTCCTGAAGTACTGAATGCTAGGCAGGGAAATAGATGTACCATTTTCAAGTCTTTGGTATGACTCAACCAGGTATCAAACCCAGACCTACCGCATACAAAGTGAGCATTCTACCATTTGGCCATGGTACACTACAAGCCTACAGTGCAGCGGACTTGGAGCATACGATTAACATTACTATAACTATTTTAATTTTTTAGGCCTAACATGACTTCCAAACCATGCTCATAATTCAATTATTTCATTTTTCTGTCTAACAGGCTAAATTTTTATCCTTTTTTCCCTTGCATTAAAGAATTTTTAACCAACATGAATTGCACAAAATTGGAAAATGTTCCTGAAAAATCTACACATATATTAATCTTCCATATATTGATATTAATACAAAGTTTTCGAATTAAGTTTGAAAAATCTTAAATAATCTTGCTGTGGAAAGATGTTGCACTGATTCGAAAGTGTCCGGATACTTTTTGAAGTGGAAGTAACAATCTTGTCGGTGCCTAACAGTAAGCCAAATCTGTTAGCGGTGTGTGAAATCTCCCTTTTAAATAGAACAGAAGTGAAAATGTTGGGCCGAGGTGGGTTGGCACCGATAGACTTCTTAATGAATTGATATTCTATCGTTGCCTATTCAGAGAAAACCACTGAACACTCAGCGTGGGGATAGTACCCGCTTCATGAGAACTTGTCGTCGTGATGGGTCAAGGGCTTTTCCTGAAGCTGGTCAAGCAATGTGACAAATTTTGTTTCAAATGTGTGCAGAGACCAAGGTAATAGACTTAAAAGTTTCGTGAGCATTACGGAAGCACTGAGGCAAACAACTGATACGAATTATCTCTTACCGCCAATCACGAGGCTGACCTTTTGCGGATGGCTGTCCTCTAAAAATTTCTGCTGCAGCCCAAAAATTGAATCTTGAGGCGCTATTTCAAGGTCATTGAATACTGAAGGAACAGACATTGCTGCGTCTAGAGGATGCCAATTTTTCCAATGCTGAGCGAATTAACAACAGTTCCTTTCCCGTCACAAAACAACTAGCTTCGTGCCACCACGCATCCTCGTTTGCACTCTGCCTCGCTCGCAAAGAGCCAGGTCAATGCGATACCCTTTCGCCACTCCATACACTGTTCTTACCCTAACCCTTGACCCCCGCCTCTAGGTAAATGCTAGCACAAGCCCTATTGCCAGAAGATGGCTCTTAGTTTTTTGGAAGGGGCAATTAGAAATTGGCGCCCAAGTATCATACATGTTTCTTTTGTAAAGTATTTGAGAAGATCCAATACCGTCTGAATGGAAAATAAAGTTCTCATTCGTCATCTAAATAGCTGGCTATGTAGAGATAATTAGTTATTAGGCAGATGCACTAGAATTTTAGCTGTCAAGACCGTTTTGCCTTTGTTAGTATTGCATAAGAATATGCATGTATGCATGAATCACCACATCAATTTTATATACAAGTAACATGCTATAAAAGTTAAACGAATAAAATACAATAGCAGAAATTATGACAAAGACAAATATCCCTAATTCCAGTGGCATGCATAGCATTAAAAGGCCAAACTGACCTTATTTCCATAATGGCCCCATTAGGGGTGCTAGCTTAACAGGGGGAAAACGAGAGAAAAGAAAGATATAGAAAAATTTGGCTATTGCTAATCACAAACACCGTCGTTTTCCTTGTTACTATATTTTGCAAAAATTCATCTTTGATTTTATGTTAGGAGTTGTTTATATCTTTCATTATTTTTAGCTCTGATTGAAGACTATTCCATGTTTGTGACTAGCCATGTCAAACATTGAAAACGCAAAGGATTGCTTGGAAAAACTGCATCTGTGTAGCATCATCGACTTTAATTGCTAACTTCATCGCTCATCTTGTTATTGAGCGTACCAAGGGATGGCCCCTGAATAGGATTGTCATCTTACTTATTTTGAAGTAAATTGAGAGGCTTTTCTGAGCTGTGTAATTGGTTTTAAAAGGGGATGGGCTATGCAACTGGGTCAACGAGAAGAATAATATTACAATGGTGAATGGCATCACGGAGTTGATTCAGGCTCGAATTGCATTTTTGGTCAGAGTGTAAGAATAAGTCGTAGAACTTTCTAATATCGCAAAGTGGACTTAGGAATGCTTGAAGCCAAAGTCAAAAAAGGAAACGGCCTACAAGTACAGGTGCAGTGTCTGAATACAAAAAGAATACTGCACTAAACTACAAAGAAAGCTTTCTATGGAACAGTCCATCAAAAGATTTAAAGAAGGTGCGTACCAAAGAAGCGTTCAAGAACTCTTGACCAAGGAACGTAAGAATATTGAAAGATTTACATTCGAGACAGAAAAAACAGCAGTAAAGAAAGGACTTTGAAACCATGTATACTTTTAAGCATGTGGATGGCTTTTTTAGCTCCTTTCAGAACAGAAATACTATTATGTCATTACTGCTCTCAGGAGATCAGGGAGATTCTTCCTGTTCCTCTGAGGTTTATCAGAACCACTAGAAGCTCAACTCATTCACGCCCTTTCCAAGTTTCACTGCCTAATCCACGAACTTTATCCCACAAATCATCATTCATCCCTAGACCATGCAATTCATGGAACGTCTTGCCTTCTTCTTGCTTTCCTAAATCCTACAACTTGTCATCTTTCAAATGTAAGATCAATAAACTTGATCTAATCTCCTCTCCATTTAGCTTTTCGCTTTCTTCTTCTTCCATTGTTGGGGCCTTTTTGTAGGTCGCCATAGCCTTTCCTCAACATAACTCACTAACAAAAGAATAATTTGATTTGCATAAAAACTTAAGTTTCCAAGTGAACATCAGCAAACTTTATGCTGCCATGTTCTAGCTTGCATCGTTAAAAGCAAATTACAAGAAATGAAATGAGAAGATATCGTGTGCGGATAGAAGATCAATCATTTTTATGCTGGTGGGGAAAGGAGAACGACTCAAAGACACACCAATCCATGGTGAGGCATAGCTAACAAAAATGGCATCTGCATAGATTAACGGGCCTCTCCGTTGAATTACTTTTATTTGGAAGCAAGGTGTAATCAGGTGTCCTGAAGTCCAATCTGTGGTTATTTTTCTGATGTCTTGTGCCATTTTTCTTGTTATAAGCATTTTAAATCAGGCTTCACCGAAAAAAAACGAGAATAAACGAAAACATGAAATCTACCTTGTGACGCCACATATCACATTAAATGACGAGAATTGGTAAATGTCAGCAATTCGAACAGCGTACGACTGAAGGTGGTGTATCGGAACTTGAATTTTGTCATAATTCGAAAAATTCTCGTGAGAAAAACGAATGACTGAGAAAGCTTTGTAATTCATTTTGACTTCACAAAGTAGGTCTCCGAACTCGAAAACAGAGTCAAAACTCTCACAAAATGAAAAAGGTACGAGATATAAAAAAAAATCTCAGATTCGAAATCAGGGAGTAAAATTGTTCACTGCAGAGGCCTTCCTACATGTTGAATTTCTGATACGTAGAATTTTATTGTGATCCTGTCTTATAGTGAGCATGCGGACTCACAACACACGGTTTGTCAGCTCGATTCCTCCACGTGTCACAATAAAATTGCCATTGATGAGGAAGGCAACGGAAAACTACCTCATAGAATCCACTGCTCTAGGAAAAACTTAGAGCCCTATCTCTGGTTTCTGCTCCGCTCAATATCGAGTATGCAACGCAGTGTGAGAATTTCATTGTGGGATATGCAACTAATGCGTGAACAATAAGCTTGGCTTTGATCATCAAGTTACGATTTTGACTTTCAATAGCTAACTGTAATAGGCTTCTTTACAACGCACCTAAATTTTTAAACAAGATCAATTTACTTAACCTGCAATGCATTCAGTCACGGCGCGGGTTGGTCGCCATACGCCGGTTTCCGATTTCCACCCCGAAAGAAAGGGTTCCATGCATTCATGGACGATCTGCATACTCTGATACAGTGATAGTAAGACCTTGATATGGACTGCCTGTGGAGCCAGCTTATTGTTTTATTTTGATATCTATGTAATGTTGTTGTTGTTGAAGGATAATTGTTGTGTAATATTGCGAAGAAAACGTGTCTTTAACTGGAGCGATTGCTAGATAATGATAAATGAAATATAGCACCCATCTGTCTGTTCCCCGGTTTCACATTTGGCGCTCTTGGTCATACCCTACTTCTTCTTCTTTGTTGCCGCTGCTCTTGCATTACCGGCTCTCAAACGGTTGCACCTGGCTCACTTCTTCAGTACGTATCCAATTATGGTGCATTTCTAACTTTCGGCACATCAACGAAATTGCTTACGGATAGATATTGTTCGCCACCAGCTGACTTTTCCATCTACTTGCGCTTGTTACAGCATTTCTGAGGGCTTGGGGTTGTTGCCAGAATTGCTTCCTGAATTTCAGTTGCTGATGTTTTGAATTTTAATTTGAATACGTGCAGAATTTGTACACGTTATCTCCCCTGTACTCTTCATTCTCTTCATAAGCGACCTTCTTACCTCTACGTCTTCTAGCATTCACTCCTTTGCTGATGATACCTTCCTAAGGTCTTCATTTTCATTCAGTCCAATGACCATGCTTCCACCGACATCCAACTCCACAGAAACATTTCAGCCTCGCTTCTCTCCAATGACCTGACAGTTATTGAGAAGTGGGGTAAAGACAACCTAGTTTCGTTCAACCAAAGCAAGACGAAACAGGCTGTCATTTCACGCAAACGTAATCAAAACTTTCCAGCTGTCCTCGTGAATGGTGATAAACTGGACACTTCAGCTTCTTTTACACAACTTGGTCTTTCTCTTTCATCTAATCTCACTTGGAAAACTCACATCCATTCTCTTGCTAAACATGCATCTCAAAAGCTCGGTTTCCTCGCCAGAGCCTGCAGGTTCTTCTCGTCTTCTCACCTTCTATCTATACACAAGTCCCAAATCTGTCCTTCTTTAGAGTACTGCTCCCACGTCTGGGGTGGTGCTCCAAAATCTACTCTCTGTCTTCTCGACAAAGTCCAGTCCAAAGCCATTCGTCTCATCAATAATCCTAACCTCACCAAATCGCTCCAACCTCTTTCCCATCGTCGTTTAGTTGGAGATCTTTCCATCTATTACAGATACTTTAACGGAAATTGTTCTCAGGAGATCAGGGATATTATTCCTGTTCCTCTGAGGCGTGTCAGGACCACCAGAAGCTCAACTCATTCACACCCATTCCACGTTTCACTGCCTACTTCGCGAAATCTATCTCACAAATCATCATTCATCCCTAGACCATGCAATTCATGGAACGTCTTGCCTCTTTCTTGCTTTCCTGAGTCCTACAACGTGACATCTTTCAAATCTAAGATCAATAAACTTGATCTTATCTCTCTATCCTCTTAGCTGCTTGCTTCTTCTTTCTTCTTTGTTCCTATGTTAGGGCTTTGTATAGGCCACCATAGCCTTTCCTCAACATAACCCACTAAAAAAAAGAAAAAAAGAACGTTATCATTTCTGTCCTTGGTATGACGTAAAACTGCACCCGGTGGTGAGGCCTTGGTTCGGGAGTTCAAAGGCTTGGGGACGAATGTCATTACCCGTTGGTCACCACTGTGCTGGGCCACCCTTAGGCAAAGTGCAGTACCCATAAGCCTCTCTTATCAGGGTGACGATATCACACCACTGCTGCTTTGCGGCCTACCTGTCCTGGGAAAGGTTATGGGCGTAAACCCCAACAGAAATCAGGAGCTGCAGTCCCGAGGGCGGTTTGGCAAGATAATTCGATGCCACTTACTCCTGTGACGCTGTTGGTGCCCAAGCAGTATCGAGCCCCGTCGTTCCCTTGATCCACCAGCCGCGTGGAGAGGGAGGGCTTGCCGCCTGGACAACAGCTCGTCTTCCACACAACCTGCCTAGGCTATGTAGCTCCACTTGAGAGGACACTCCACCGCCACTCCACCCTCTCATGCAGACGGAAGGATGCCGACGACGTTATGTGCAGAATTTTTAAATGCAACATGGCCAGACTTGCAGCTTGCTAAAACTATTATCTTCAGCTCTCACAGTGGTATTGGAGACTCTGGCAGCCCCAAGATTAAAAAAGCCCCCTTCGTTAGGTAAATCCGGGGACTATCCCGGTACACAATGGGATGCGAGTTCGCCTAAGCCGTTCCACAAGAGAGCCGGTTGGCAAAGGGGCCACCATATGCACCAGGTGACATCGAAACGAAAATTGAGTCGGACAATGCAAGTTTATCTGATACAAAAGAGTGACAACGGGGAGAAATATGATTAGAATGCCAGTGCAGTCAACAAGATATTTTCTGGGAAAAATCAAGAGTCACGTTGTTCAGTGAGTGGTTAATAGCTACTTACAACCACTTCGAAATTAATTGAAAACGAATGAATGGGTTAGATCTCTGTTATATGGATTAGATCTCCCTTCCTGAAATTCTAGTAACAGAGATATCATGGATTCCATTGTTTTGGTTCTTACAGGACTATTCACGACGAAAGCTAGATGAAGATTCTCAATATGTTTTGATTGATCAATGCATTTGTTACAATAACGAGGAAATGCTTGCTAACAAGCCGATGCACAGGTTTAAGGGCAGTGTCCAATCTACCCACCCATATTCTTTTAAGACTGTTGAACCTCCAAGACAAGAAGGAGATTGATTAGACTGCATAAAGGCTGTCGAAGGGATTGCTTTGGAAAGCGACAAGTTAATAGCAGACTGCACTTTGCCTGGAATCCATTGTCAATCATGGATTCATTGCTCCTTCAGTTATACAAGGATTCCGAATGTGCGAGGCTAATGGCACTGAAAGTCGAAACTTCAATGTTACCAGTTACAAATAATTTCTTATATCCATAGCAGCCCTATTTATTTCGAACAAAATTAAATCATCTGTATTACCTGCGATGTGTCAATCTCCTTAAATCAGTGTCTACGCTTGGCCGAGTCCCCACTGTTGTGGGCAAGCCAGAGAGGTAAGGGGAACAATCATTACATTGAGCATGACACTGACGTAGAGAAAGCGAGACCAACCTACCTCCATGTTTTGAAAAAGGGTATCAAGCATCTCCTGAGACTTAGGGCTGGCTTAAATCTTTTCTATGCTCCTAAGAAAATGACAACACAGAATACATAGGTGTCGCAAGGAGTATGGAACTATATAACAACCCAGTTAGATTGGACAATTAACTTGAAGTCAGTTTCAAAATGAGTGTCAAGCGAAGCAATTATGAATTTTCATGTGTTCGGTAATGTATGAGTAATGCATTGCTTTAGGTGCCTTACCTGACTTTTGAAACAGGCTTTTATTGCAATATATGAAGGATGCGTAAACCCGTATCTAAAGGAAGGAAATTACAAAAGAAACGAAATAATACGAAATATTCATTGTTCCCGAAAAGGAGGGGAGCGATCTATGAACAGCGTTGTGATACATGAATATATGTTAGAGTCGCCTTGATAATTTGTGAATCAGAACAAATTGATAACCTTTCATCTCCATGCAAAAGAACTTTAAGCCACATTTCACGTGAAAGGTTTAATAGGTCGCTTGTATGCAATATTGCGTGGACAGTACCGAGAAGATCATATCTTTGCACATCATACAAATGAAAGGACAGCAAACAAATGCTCTGTACCTCAATGTCATCATTCATTGAGCACATTGAATCCATGGTATCCTTGAAATTATGCCTAAACTTATGACAGTTCAGTTTACTGAGACTGACACTTAGCTGCATAAGAATTGCTAGACCTATAGGATCATAAACACTAACGATTGGTTCAGCTGGGGGACCGAGAAGTGATGATAATTCATTCGTAAATGCTTTTATTGAAGGCGACAGTATGATTTCAGGATCAAGATTCTTCACCCAGATAGACAGTAGGGGTAGAAACTTGCGGCATAATCGGCAGTTCCTGCACACATTATTTCATAATTAACTGACTGAAATGCCCTCAAAAAGCCACTCACAACCGTCAAGCCAGTCTACTGGCATTCACACAAAAACTTCACTTTGAATAAGGCCAACTAAATTTCTCATTTTCATTCGAAGAAGCTGGCTGAGAAGTCATCAATGCCCTTACTGCTCTAAAGCTCGCACTTGTATTTCAATGGCATCTGTTATGTTCCATTAAATTCAAGCACAACTTTCCGTGAGTTTATTGTCCCCTGAAACACATTTCCCCCTCGTAAATGGGAGAAAGGAATCCTTTTCGCGTATCAAACTTGTAGAGTACAGCTACCAAGCAAATGCGTAGGCCCAAACGTGATCTTAACCTCTCAAAGTTTAAGAAAGGCACTACAACCTTGCCTGGCCTTACTTCTGACACTAACCTTCGAATTGCCTTCCTGATCACTTCAAAGACAAATCAAGCCCATCCTTCTCTCTATATCTGCTATGATTTCTCTCTAAAATTTTGAGCAGATTCAAAATTCGTCCTTATGGAGGGCTGCAGAGGCATGGGGACCCCAGCTCTTCCTGAGAAATTTCCTGCAGTAAGTTGTCATAGGAAACTGAATTCTGACAAGTCATTAAAATTTATGTCAGAGTGAAGACTTGGACCCCCTTGCGAATTGAAGTATTACATAAAATTCCTAAATAAAAAATTGGAACAGAATTTTGTGGAATTTTCAACTTTAAATGAATTTTTCCAGCCATCCATAGAGGGTGGGGTGTTTCACATAACAAACTATCGTTTCTCTCCAATTAATGTATGTACACTTCCTGGGAAAAGTTTCATTGGGGAAACAAAAGGAGGGCAGCATTCTGTGATCAATACAGATGATAAACAATCAAAGGCACAGGATCACATTCAAAATTGCTTTTCACATTCATTGGTGTCTACAAATTCCTGTTTGAAAAGCCATTGCAAGACTACTGAAGCAATAATCTAAAGACAACATGCTTTAAAAAATTGTTTGCAGACAGAAGGACTTGCAAATGATATTACAGCAAATAATGAGACATGGATCAATTAGGGCAGCTTTATTTATCAAATGATAATTGGATTTTACATGAACATGTTAATACTTTGACAAGTTCTTCTAGATTATTGTCTATAAAAATGTAATTGAAGCTTCTAGTAACCAACGGAAGCAAGATAGTCCACAACTTTTGACACAGCGGTGTTGCAATTGCCTTGCTGGCCACCCTCGGGGCAATGTGCTGCTAATATGACTGTCTTGGACTTCTGGATGGTAATGGCTCCTTCACCCTTTTTCTTTCCCATGACGGCTCCCTCATCATATCTTAAAAATTGGTACTTTACTCCACCAGCGATTATTCCATTTGCGCCAAAATCGCTATTGCCTTCACGTGCTAATTCTGAAGCAATTTTTTTCCTTTCTGTATCTGACAATTTCAGTGCGTTAGCATGTGCATCGCTAGACCATGCATTGCCATCTGTTCCAAAAACAGCAGCTTTGTCAATGTGGCTCACATTGCCGAAAGTGGCGTGCCCCATAACATTATCGATGTATGAATCCCAGCTCATGATTTATCTAATGGGAGATGAAGCAAATTTTGATCAAAGAATGGACAGAGAAATGTGATAGAACAAGCCTGAAATTTTTGGCAGAATCCAATGCAATAATAAGCATCATTGCAGTTCTTCATTCAAAGTCATACACTGCATTCACTACTGACTTTTAAAACCAAGCAGGATTTCTGAAAACATGACAACAAGAATAACAGGGCACCACACTTGGTAGGGTGGAGGCATGATGCTTCTGTCGTACAATATAGTTTGACATTGGCCCCATTACACAGAATGAGCTTTGGTGGAGAAAAATATTGATCCAAACATGATATAGAGGTAGCATGGTTGTTTAGCTTGGTTGAAGGAACTCAGGACAGAAGGGCTGTGGGTGCAGGTTTTGCATTGGTCATGATAATTCAATATCGATGAGGAAGTGAGTAAGAACCGTCTTGCATAATTCACTTCTCTAGGAAAGACCCTATGGTCACTGCAATCAAATATACAGCTTGGTTCAAAAAAATCTCGCCTAAAAGGAACTTCTAGCATATTTTACATCAGTGCCTTAAGTACCAAGCCACTTGTGTTAAGCAACAAATACAATTGTGACTGTCTTTCAGGAACTGACTGAATAAGATCCACGGAAGGACTGCATGAAGCAGGCTGATCTGTTGCAATCCACTTCCCCATGGAGTCCTAAAGAGGGTCAGTACACCTTCATTTGAGAGAATGTCAACATTTCAAGCTGTACAAATATTTGATGAGACGGCTTGCATCTTCCAAAAAAATGAACTGGCAGGAAAAGAATCACGAGGGGCAAATTTGAGACTCCAAAAAAGTTCAACTTCCTGAATCACGATGGGAAGGAACTTCGCCTCATTCGAACTGTAAAAAAGATGGCTATCTGAAAATACCACGATGCACCAGCCATGACGTTCATAGTAGCTTCCTTCCCACTTCTTCTGTCGGTATTTAGGGCCCTTCTGGTGGGACAGGGCTTTACACAGAAGAATACTTAAACTGGGAACAACACTTATTATACGCGAGACCAACACTGTGGAAGAAACGGTGATGTTGTTAGCAACTTTAGAAAGGCTGCCACCCTGTCGAAGGTTTACTAGGGAAACAAGAATCGGGTGAGGTCCTTTTCAAATAGAGGACACACAGGACTTCCGTGAAACTAAAATCCCTCTAAAGTTTCATAAAAAAGCACATTGTAGGCAAAGGTCTAGAGATGTGAAGAGGAGAGCGCCAGATAAATTGAATACGGGGTGAAAGCGCTGACATATAGCCGGAAAAAGGGATGATTTGCCTGGCTGCAATCACACGCCCTTGCGGGTGTTGATCGCCATTGCTAAAAAAATACCTGAGTGACTGGGTATTTTTCCTATTAAATCTGTGACAGTGTTCAAATATACTCAACGGTCTTAACCATTAGATGCATAATAATAACTGGTAAAAAATAATGCATTGCATTTCCGTTAAAAAATTAATCAATTACATTATGACGACGAACTAGTAAGGGGCCTAGCCAATAAGCCAAGCAAGTTTGTGTGAGGCAGAAGGAAGTGTGGGATGGCAAGAGGTTGATCGATAACTCGGTCGAAACGCAGTCTCAATTAAATGCTAGCGCAATAAAAACTCACCGCTTTTGTTGTAACTGCAGAGAGACAAAGGAGTGATGCGGATTTCTCGTTTGCTTCTTCTGGTAGCACGGCTCTACCTGCGACGCTTGACCGAAAGGGAACGCCACTTACGCTTCACGCTCTATTTGAAACACAGTCGATTCAATTGTCCATTTCACTGTTGCTGAACATTCACCTTCCTGTCTCGGAATCCACCAATCAGCGTGCCCCCTGCCATTAGTGCAGGCTCGAAGTAGCATAATTCACGGAGGCGTGGACGAAGGGAAAGTGCATGTACAGACAGGCGTTACGATGGATGATAAGAACATAAAAACAAAGACACGTTCTGACAACGTATCCTGTATGCAGATGACAAATGGCAGATGAAGCCGACACGGAAGGGGCACAGGAAAGTGCGAGACACATGGTTGCCCAACTCGAAGGTGCAAATTAGACGAAAACGCCCTGGATTTCAAAATGGAAAATGAGACCTCTTCAAATCAGCGTCCCTAATTAGTCATATTGTTAAAGATGTATGACACTTAAAGAAGTTCTTAGTATACTGATAATAATGATGATTAACGTCATTGATATTTGGTCACGTTTGTGTCTTTAAGAACTTTTCCTAAAATTCCTCCTGAAGAATCTAGAAGAATTGTCCCACCTAAAAAGTTGCCAATGGTCCTAATTAATTTCCAATGGTGATGATAATTCACCAGCAAACTTTCATGGTGGCAACTTTTGATTCTCATGGTTTTCTCATGATAGAAGTTAAATGTGCGGGAAAAGAAAAAGATTCACAAATTTTCAGCTATTTGACATAAAACAGCAAACTCATTTCCGTGTTTTAGTATGGAATGTTTGATGAAGGAACCTTTGAATTTCAGACGTACTTTATCGCTTGTTTCCTCTGGGCACTTGCACCTAGCTGTAAAGAGCTAGGGACCCCTTGCAAAAATGCACTAGTGTTATATATTCTTCAAAATCTTTTCGATTCGCGTTGAAAAGTGTCCTCAGAGATTGGAAAAATGTCGCTCAAACAGTAGCCTCTATATTTTTTCGGCCCATTCCTTTTCATGCTCAACGCTTCAGCTTGCTACGCTACACTAGAAAAATATACCGTCTTCGAAAAACAGCTTCATTTAGTCCCATCGTCGGGACGAGAATAAGTCGCTCAAGGTGGGCAGAGAGGTTGTAGCAGAAATGAAATTTTAGCTTTACCTAAATCGTTTCCCTGTTTGATCTGTGAAAATCTACTTAATGGAATTTGTGTTTAGAAGAAAACCCTATCTCTTGGTTTGAATTCTCATGAAGTTTTTTAAACTTTTCAATAAAAATCGAGAAAAAATTTCAGTTCATTGATTGCAACCGAAAGTTATCAAACTGCGGAGTCTTGGTCAAACTCGGTAGCTGTTCCGAGGACATTCGGATGCTCTCGCCTCCGATGCATTATTTACGCAGAGGGGTTGGCGCTGGATCGCACTATGCGACTGCGGGGGAGATTCTCAATTGAGTTGAATTGCAGTATCTGTTGCCAAGTAAACATGAGCTAATTTTTAGGCCTATGAGTTGTATGAGTCGTATGAGTTGGACGAAATGGATTATAAGCTGCTGTTTGATACATCCGTGGAGGCATTAGACACGTTTAAAGCACAGGAACAAGGAGAACAGCAATATCTAAGTGACTTTCTAGTGTCTAGATGGAAGGTAAGTAAGCTAGATGGTTAGAAGGAATTGTAAGTGACAAGCTTCTCATTCTGGAATCCATTTCTTAATGTTTCTCTCACAAAGTGGGGTCGCCGTTATACGGACTGTAAACAATAAAGTCCATCTCTTCATCCCTTTCCTGCCACAAAAGTCAAAATTTTAAGCACGCAGAAGATGGCCCTAGTCTTCCCCGGAACCATGTTTTGTTGTTATCCATATACTCTAAGTAAAATACTCTTCACAAGTACACAATTTCGCATAACATGGTCTTATATTTTCTACACAGAATAATGATGACGAAAATAAAACATTTATTCATGAAGTTTTCTCTGGTTGCACCAGATTCGCAAATGTGATTAAGGTTTGTCATTGTCTTTCTCATATTTTTTCCTATGGCTGAAAGGGCTTAATTTGTAATTTAAGTTATTGATTTAGTTTAAAGTATGTCCACTAAATAAGATAGATTCTACATGTTTGCCATGTATACTTGATGTTTTATGCAGGTATCAAATAGTTAGCTACACGCCAAGAAACTGGCTGATATCTTGACAGGAAATAAGATGATTTGGTTGATATACCTATTTAAGTGTCTGTGGTAGAGACCCTTTATTGTAGTAATGAAGTGCCAATGATCAATATTCTTGCTTGCAATGCCCAAAAAGAGCTGGCTAAGATCAACTGTGATTGAAATGGCCTGAGATTTGTCTTTTTTGAAATTTAACTCCGCGTCATGTCATGGTAGTGATGGATGAGAGAAAACTATATTGATACCTAGCTGCATGTATTGATATAGAGTATGTTTAACTATAGGCAATTACACAGAAATAGAACCAAGGTGAATATTTCTGATAAAGAAGATTGCTAAATGGAGATAAATTATGAGATTGTAAGGGTATTTGTAAGGCGGGTAAAGGAAAAGTGTCATTATTCATTAAGGAGGGACTACCTATGAAGATTAAGTTATGGAAAGAAATATGGATAAATTATCATAAGGCCTTTAGTGTGGAGATTGCATCTGAACCAAAATACTTTGTGTCAGATATTGCTTGAAATCACAGATGAGTTTTGAGAAATTTATTTGAACTTATGGCAGACTTATTAGATATTACAGAGAATATCCAGAGAGAATAGGCACTTCAGTACCTTTCACAACATCAAGAAATTACAAGTAGCAGAAAAGCTAGAATCAATCTTATGATAAAAGCATGTTCACAGCATGCAGTGCAAGGAAGTAAAATTAATGTCAATCACACAATTCTAAACACGAGTCACCATAATAATAGTGATCAATTTATTCTTAACAACACCTGTGTAATACCATTTTAGATTGGATGCTTCTAAAGTATTTCTGGTAAATACCAAGCCCTATAGCTCATACTATTGATTATTAGTCTCAAGTATGAAATTCACCTGTTTGCTAAATTATACATTTCATTCTTGAAGATTTAGCACTATTCCCAGGAAGCAAGGCATGTCTAATTTCTTGACTTGTCTTAATTACCAAAACTGTGTTGTACTGATCAACTTCTTGATAAAAGCTTCCTGGAAAGGTAACATGCTGCTAAGCACCTATGAGCACTGAGGATACATGGCACTATAAGAACTCCAATACATTATATTATTGTTATTATTATTATTTTAATATTTCTTGGAATGTGTTGGAAGAACAACTTATCCCTCATCCCTGTTTAAGTAAATCTGTTTCTCATTTGTTCTGCTGGAATTTTTGGCATGCAAGTGCAAGCTTGCAATTCTTTTCTTGAATGCTCTAAATTTCTAGATCCTCTTTTGGGATTTTGTTTCCAAAGATGCACCGTTTCCAAGATTATGGCAATGTGGTTTTCATTTGTCTTAGATCATTGTAAATAGATACTACAAAACAGAAGGAAAGAATTGCTTGTTATCTGATAAAAACACTTATAATGGTATGTGGTTTTTTCTTAAGGTTAAAGGTATGAATGTAGATATTGGAAGAGTTGATTTAGTATTAATACATGGATTTAGTATTAATATTTATGGAACGTCTTCCCTTTTTCTTGCTTTCCTGAATCTTACAAGTTGTCCTCTTTCAAATCTAAGATA